>JACCIC010000230.1:12500-240000 GCA_018907035.1 Sycobia sp. Sy_11
CATTTCAATTATTACGGCGCAATCGATTTATCGGTAGTTAGTTTCATTTTTCATTACCTTGCTTTCATTATCAGGCGGGCACTGCTCTGTACTTTTGGAATGAACGTAAACGAAAATCGAAGCAATGGCACAATCCTCATTGGCTATACACAAATGACCTATGCTGTCGCAGTATTTACATTCGTTATTGTCGTAAGAAAGTACCTTGCGCACACGCCTGATTTTCGAAAGCAATGACTAATTATTACACGAGACTCGTCCGGGCAAGGACGTATCTAACGATCTCCCACATAGACTTTAACAATTGTACACATATATCTGTACAAAGTCAAACGTGAAAAGGAGTATCATCGTGACATATATCTAATGATCGTTCCTCCCGATAAGACGGCCCGGGAGCGCAAAAAGAAAATAAAAAAAAAAAACGAAGAAGAACGCCCGGAGATTACGAAATTTCTGATTTGGATTAAATGAATGTGTGTGCGTCGAGCGGTGAAGCGCGGGCGGTGTTGTGGGTAGTATCGGGGAGCTCGCGCACGCGACACACACGTGTCGCCGATTATGCGAGGCCTCCCGAAAAAAAAAAAAAAAAACTAAACTGCAGAGCCAAGGCTTGCATTGGTACCGCGGGTGGCCCAGATACGATTGTTCGCGCTAAGCGGATCGGTCGCAAGCAAGGGAGGGGAGGGGGGGAGGGCTGAGAGAAGAAGTCGTGCAGGAAGATTGCGCGCACTTTTGTAAAGCAAGCGAGACGACGCTAGAATTCGCCAAAAAGTGGAATTCGATCGCAGGGACAGGAAGATCGAGAAGACGGGCAGAGTTATTTCCGTCGGAGTGGATTCTGATGAGTAATGAGTGGGATCGGGCGATCACGGTAAAGACAAGTAATTCTTTATATATATATATATATATATATATATATATATATATATATATATATATATAGACACATCGAAATTTCTAACACATAAAAAGCTTAAATATATCGCCGTTTGTGAACTAGTCACATATTTACGTGCGCGCCTTGCCTGTTGATTGCCGATCCGCCGCAGTGTGAACAATTCTACTTGGGGCACCCTGATTTTATATATTTAGTACAATCGGAGAAATGCACTCATGAAAGTTAGAGGGGGGGGGCGCGGCGTCATATATGTAAAATACTCGATATACAATGCAAAAACGGTCCGATGGCGAGATCGAAAGAGCGCGGCGACGACACATCAGGGACAATCGACGTGCATCAAAGCTTATATATATATATATATATATATATATATATATATATACATGCAACTTATCGAGCGCCACAAGCACGCGCTCGAAGTGGCACGACACGCGCGATCGCGCGCGAAAAGCCCAAAAGGAATGCAAATAACGCGCGACCGATTTTTCCGCCGATTCAGCGCTCTTGTCTCGTCGCCGATTTCGCTCCGACGTGCCGCCTCCTCCCCGCCCTCCCGCTCCCCTACCCCTCTCGCTGCACCGGCTCGGCTTCGAGGATATTTACACACATTCGGGTCTTTTGTGTACAAAAAAAAAAAGAAGCCGATCGAGCTGCGATTGTATATATATGTATACCTACACCGGTCGCGCTGGCACGCGAGAGAAGTAAAATTCGGATATTACGAGGTGCGCGCGTGAAGCGGTTTCCCAATAAACCGTATTATACACACACGCGCGCGCGCGCATATGTATGTATGTATACATATGTATGTATGTATACACTTATATACGGCGCATTCTATATGTAGGCAAGCTACGTGTATATACACGTACATCTGTACCGCGGGGCGCTGCGCGCGGGCGAACGGGATTTCGAAGGGGAATGCGCGCGCATTAACGAGGCTTTTGACCGTGAATGCTTGGGGGCTCGTTAAAAAGGCATTAGAACCGATATATAGAAATCTCGGCGCGGGCGCGCGTGTGAGAGCGCTACCGCGCCGCGTTTGCCTACTCTCTGCGGCGGCACCTCGGTTTTTCTTTTAATATATATATATATATATATATATATATATATATATATATATATGTATGTATGTATACATATGTCTATATATACAGATACGCGCAGCTTACACGTATATACGTACAAGTGTTATACGCTTCTTTTCTTCGGTCGCGGCGTCGGTTGTGATCGCGCGCGCGCGCGGACTGGGAGGTGCAGTATGCATCTAGCGAAGAGTACCCGGACATTGTCAATTTTCACAGATTCCCGAACATCATACATCCTATGTGTATGCTAACGATCGTGGGGTGAAAGTCGCTCGCTGTCCTTTATCCTCATTTTTTATTGATTTGGGCTTTTATATCGTTCCATTGATTGGCAAAAGTCGAATTAGAATATAGACACCTTATAGTCTGAGCATTTCTAACAACTTGGAGGTTATGCTTCTTTGAAAAGATTAAACGTTTTGCAAGAAAAAAATAAACTAGAAATATTCCTACCGGATGTTATTTTTCGAGAAGAAACATTTTCCAAATACTACACCTTTTACCGGAGCCTCGACGTAATGATTATATCTTACACCGATATGGCATTTTCCCGGCTTTTCGATAGATTTTTTATTAAAGAGTTTTACGTAGAAACTGTAGAAAGTTCAAATAAAAAGCACTATGCACTATGACTACTAATTTTGAAGCTTTCAATCGATATCTTTTCTATCTCATGCAATGCCGATCGTTAAAAAAAAAAAGACGAACAAGATATTTAATTATCCCTGTTAGAAATTGTAAGTATTTGCAGGATTTGAGGTCAAATCTGACAGTTATATCGTAAGTAAAAATAAGATTTATAAAAGCTCTAAAACAAAACGATTAGAATATTAAAAAGCGATTTTAGAAATTTTTTACATTAATTTTTATATAATAAATACGTATATATTTAATGAAGTTGTCGCAAATTGTCCCTGTAATGCACGGAAATTATATTTTCAAAATGAGTTTAACAGTAAAAAACAAAAATTTGATCGTCAATCAGTATTTCTAATAACTGAAAATAAAGTCAGATTTCCATTAGATATTTGAGAAAGGCCGTGACAACTGTGTTATACTATTAAAGTTTTCTCATCGAGTGAATAATAAAAAGTAGCAATCTTTTAATTTATATTTCCTTAAATTATTTATACATTATGTTACATCAATCAATTTATAATTTATAATAAAATTTTAATAATTAAAACTATAATTTATAAGAATTTCTAAGTTTCTATAATATATTCCTTAACGAGGTAGTGTAAATAATAGAAGTTAATAGATTATCTTTCATTATTTAATATATTGGATTATATAATTTATTAGTCAAGAGGGAATAAAATAAAGTCATAAATAATATCAGCGATGAAAATAGAGAAATAAATTCTGCAAATAAATTATTGCAAGAAAGTAAAGTAACAGTTGCCTATATGAAAATCATTATAATGCTTAAGAAGCGTAAGCAGGCTTCTTGTAATATATATTAATTAATTGATTCTTTACGAAAAATGAAAAATAACTAAGCACAATAAATTGATATTAATTTATTAAGCCTGTAAATAAATTTACGATAAAACGAAACGTTGCGTGTGTCTGAATTCTATAGATGTACTTTTACAATATGAAAAAAAAGAGATCAATCCTTAGATAAAACAATTTACGTATTTATCGATCATGCTTTATAGTGAATAAGATATTTATTAAAAAAAAGAAAAATAGCTGAAAACTGCAAATAATCGCAAAATCGTATTATACGCGAAAAAGCGCGGGACACATACATGTCTATGTGTATGTATGTGTGTCTACTACATATATATATATATTGATATCGCGCAATTCCAGCTCTCTGCGCTCGTTCGACTCTATCTAATATATACAATACCGTGACTCGCGTGGAGCGTAACTATGTCATCGTAGTACTTCCCCTCTCTCCCTCCCCGGCACCGCGGCTACCGCGGAATCCGATCAAAACACTCAGCGCGCACGCCGCGGCAGGAAGTAAACTGCGAATATATACGTATATAATATGGAACGTATTCCGTTCCCGATTAGATTCTGATATTAAATATATGCGTGTGTGTATGAGCGCGTGCGCGCGTGTGCCTGTGTGAATCCAGTAAAAAGTCGAGGAACCGGCGCGGCGCACAGTCGAGCTTCAATGTACGTACGTCACTTTCGTGCGCGCATGCGTGCAAGAGGGGGGGGGGTACTATGTTCCCTGTATCTATATATTGTCACATAAAATATATATGACGTATGTAACACAATGTGACAGAGACGCGCGCGCGCGCGCGGACAACGCGCCTTTATCATCATCCGTTAGCACATGCACCCGCGCATCTACACATATACACGTGCATACAACGACATTTTGCACTCTCTCTCTCTCTCTCTCTCTCTCAGTCGCGATCGTACAAGATTCCTGTTAGTAAGCGCGAGCGCGCCGAAAATGCCTGTGTCACTGTTTGATCAACCGCGCGGCTCCGCGGAGATAAGCCAAAGCGCGTAACAATAAGTCTATAAAGCCGAGGCGCCCGCGCTCGTTGGCTATTACGCACGTGGAATTTTCATTATTTATAGAGGCCGAAACGGATCCTAGAGGCCTACTTTTACGATCGAGAAAATTTTCCTGTATCCCCCTCCCCTCGCTCTCTCGCCGTTGAATATATAGCTTCCATATAATGTCCGTAGGGTTTTCAGATTTCGCACGAGATATATTGCGTCTGGAAAGAAAGCGCTGTAGCGGCTTTGTATACATACATATATATATATATATATATATATATATATATATATATAATATATAATGTATATAGTTATATTGCATCTTTAAGACGAGTACATTATACATATATTTATACTTTGGAACTTACGGGAACGAGGTTACCATGATAATATTAGTGATTAACTGTACGATAAACATTTTCCATTATTATGAATAAGAACCGTATGGTCCACGGCAATGAGAAAATAAACTTTTCTACCTACACACACACACACACACGAGCGCGCGCGCGCAAAGAAGATGCACAGATGATTAACGTATACATTGAAACCGAGCGAATTCGAATCTAACTTAATAAAACGGGGATATAGGCGAACTTTTATGTAATTCATACGTATAAATTATAATTGTATGTATACATATACGTGTGTGTAGAAAAATTCATTACTGTTTTTTACTGCTGCAAATTTGGCATAACAATATTCGCTGCTTGCTTCAGGCATTTTTATTAAAAAAATAAATCAAAATTCATAATAAAATATAAATAAATAATGCAAATATTCATCGGAGTTGCAAAAATGTAGAGACATAATTATAAATTGCCGAATAATGTGTAATCGAACCAACATTGGGCATGCCTTTCTCGTGTCAAAGTGTCGCAATCGACGTTCTACAATAATGATTAAAAATTTGAATTTCGCCCCGTACCTCTTTAACGCGTGCATTAACTTCTACGCGCCCTCGTCTCGGAAATTGAACGGCCACTCCCTCGTTTATAACGTTGGAGGATAATCCGGTGTATAGATATAATTTCGGAAATTTTACGCCCGGAACAATTCTCCGCTCTCTACATCGGAAATTCGAACGCTTTCTCGCAGTACGTATTACATCCGCACTCGTTCCAATTGTCGCTAATTTCTCGTCTCGACTCCGGTAATAGCGGCTCTCGCGATATCCGCCGTATGCTCCGCCCGGGGAAATCCGAAGAATCGATTCTACGGGCCAAGCCCCGCAGAAAAATCGTTCGCATTCCCGAATCCGCGGACTGTGTCATTGAATTCCTGACGGATTCCACGTCGATCGACGCGTTTGCCGTAAAAATTGTTCGGAAAAGGGTAATTATATGGCGCGACGATGGTTGAGCTTCACGCGCTTTAATTACGTCTACGCGTGCGATGCGCGCATAAGCTCGGGCGCGTAAAAGCAAACGGGAGTGAGGGCATTATGACAAAGGCGTACAGCGAGTTAATCGGGCGCGCGCGCGCGCGCGATTTTCGAACAACTCGACGAGACAACCCGGCTCGCTGATCATTGGCTAATTGGCCGCGGCGGCGATAATTTTTCACCTCGCCGTAAATAAGCGGGTGCTACCCGAACGCATTTTATACATAATAAACCGCCACGCGGGAATTTCCGAGAGGAGCGCGCTTTCTAAGATAAAGGGGGAACGGGGCGAGAGACCGCGGAGGGCGGGAGAATAACGCAGACGCTGGGAATGCGCGGAGTAAAGGGGGAGGGGAGGGGGCAGATTGTCGTGAAAAAGAAAACAGACTCGCGTGGCCCGTTCTCTTCGGTGTACTCGGAAAGCGTATGGGGAACGAATTAGCCGGGAAGAAGACTCCGGCTCACGCTGGCCCTTGCTACACGCTGGGATTCGTAGCTGCGCGGGGGATCGTTTTTTCTTGATCAACAGCTGCGGCGAAGTGTGATCTTCGTGGATTTTTCTTAGGAATACAACTGGGATTGTATCGGAAAATTGTCCGCATAGAATGGAATTCGGATAGTGGCATTTTCATGCGAATGGCAAGGCTTTCGATACCTCCCGCTTGAGGGAGGCGATCTTAATGTTTTCGTAATTCTCGGGTAGTATGCGTCTATATATAGAATTTATTTTTAAATCTAGTACCGAACTCTTTGAGAACAACGGGCGTTTGAGTTGCATGAATAGACATATAAAACAACCGTGCGCGTTTATAATCAGTGCTTATTAAAGTCGGAGCCGGTAAAATTGTACGTTCAGCATTGTTTTAGAAAATATCTAATTATCGAAGAAATTGAAAATAATTTACATAGAAAATTCTCAAGAAATTTCCGTATATACCCGATAAATTTGCATAGGTATAAACTACGGGGATCGAATGTAAATTCGATCGCTAAACTATTACGAGCGTATTTATCTGTACATTGTGGTAAATCACAGTCTCCATAACATTGTAAATTTCATTAATTATTACGTTATGTTTTTACACTAAATTTCAGTAGCTTTCGAAAAGCTTTAAAAAAATTATGAAAAAATCAATAATTAATAGCAAGAAGCTTGCTATACGGCACCTTTTCCTGTCTCCCTTATTCTTATTCGTGTACGTCAAGGTAATGTGCCGTAGTGTTTTCGCCTATTTTCCTTTCTCTCTCTGTCTCTCTCTCTATTTTTCTCCGTTGTTGATTGGCAGTGAAGTAGCCATAGTTATACACAGTGTTAGCGATTCGAAATGCAATTTTATGATTACAATTCTGCCGCGATTAAAACCGATGCCTTACACTTGAAACCTGCTACAATACGTATATTCATAGAAACATGAACTTTTCCATAATTGAAACGATCGAATTTATGTCCATAAAAATGGTTTTCCCCCTTTAGTCCGAAATTCCCCAGAAAATGTCTGACTATAAATTTATTTCCGTAACAAAAAAAAAAAAACAGAAAAAAAAAACAAAAAAAAGAAGAAATTAGCATGCCTCTTGATGATTATGCCCATAGCGCGGAATTCTGTCAATCGTGCCTCTCTGTATACGTAATTATACAATGGAGGAAGAGCGAGAATTGTAAATTTTACACGCGCGCGATCTCGACCTCTCGTATATTTTACCGTCCGAGCGGCGACGGCCGAGTAAAGGTATAACTTCGCGTCCGCGAGAGACGGCCGGGGCACTCGCTCTTCGCGCGCACAATACACGCAGGCGTACAGGTACGCGCGCGCGCGCGGAGAAAAGCAGACGCGCGTAAAAGAAACGTTCGATAAGCACGAAAACCACCGGTGGCTTCCTCCTCTAACATTCCAGGAGAGGTATAATGTTATACTTAAGCGCTCAGACCTAGTAACCGATTCGTCGCTACCGGTAGAGAGCTGACGAGCGCGCGCGCGCACACGCACACACACACACACACACACACACACACAGGTGTAATTTCGCATTCCTTTACAGCTCGGCGCGCCATGCGTTTGCAAAACTGCGCTCGCCCCCTGCCCCTTCGCCCCACAACCGTGGCGCGCGAACCACAATAAAACATCGCGGGCCATTGATAAAAGCCGATGTGGCTCGGCGACGACCTGTTCTCCTCCGTGCACCTGACGCGCGCGCTCGCGCTCGTGCTGGCCGCTGATGCACCATCAGGATTCAAAAATAAAAAAAAAAAAAAAATAAATAAAACCCAAGCGAGAGAGAAAACGCGCGCGAGCGCACACACACACACAGGTATCAATGAACTTGAACGGTTCGCTGCACCTTGACCCATTTCGCGTCGAGCCGCGCTTGCGTGCGGCTGGGACATCGCTACATATGTATATATATATTATGTGTGTGTGTGTGTGTGTGTGTGTTGTGTGTGGTGTGTGTGTGTGTGTGTGTGTGTGTGTGTGTAGTGTAGTATATATATATAGTATATATATATATATATACATTATGTATATTCTCGAGATTGGCTAGTTTGTTAGTACGCTTAGGCATGCGCGTGCGCGTGTGTGCGTGTGTGCCTGTGTGTTTGTGTGTATAATATCCGCGTCTCCGTGAAGTCCGGTATATTTTGCTATATTATCTGCGCACCCTTGCGGCCAATAGCGCAGTCGAAGGTTAAACGTAAAGTCATATATATATATATATATATATATATATATATATATATATATATATATATATATATATATATATATATTGAACGAGAGGAAAGCGGAGAAAATAAATCTAATGATACTTTCAATGACTCTCACGAGGACGAGATAGAGGCGGAAAATAATAACGATTAGAGGTTAGGAAAGGAGAAGAAGAAGGAGAATTTGGGGGTACAGAGTAAAAAGCTCACGATTCTTATCGTCCTCACTTCGTGTTAAGAGAAAAACTAGTAGTACAACGTGTCGTTCGTCCGCCGGATCCAAGCAACTGCAGCAGCAGCGCCGAGAATTAGAATTTCAAAGCAGGATATATATATATATATATATATATATATATATATATATATATATATCACACGCCACTGGTGTGGAGGATCCGTGCGTGACGAGGCATTGGATCCGTAATGTACGCAAGCGTGACCTTTGTCTCTCTGTACCTTATATTTTTCCTTTTTTCTTTTCTTCTCTTTCCTTTTTACTTTTTGAACAATTCCTTTAATTATATACATTCTTATAACTTTTCTCTCACGTGCGTACAGTGAATATACCACGAACTTCACACACATCGGGCATGTAACTATAAGTATATAGTTTCGAGATGCGAGGCGAGGCATTGGCCTCTTTATCCCAACTCCTAATCTGCACTCCTATGATCTAAATAGGTTTAGAGGCGCGCGATTTGCCTCCTTTACTTTTATTGTTCGCTTTTTCTTCAACGCGCATATATATATATATATATATATATATATATATATATATATATATAATATAATCTGTACACGGTGAGGCTGGGAAAATTTTCTTCCCTCTCTTTTTAAATATATATATATATATATATATATATATATATATATATATATATATACCGGTTTTTTTTCTTCTAATGCTCGCCAATGCACGCTGCGGTAAATGTCGATAATTAAAAAAGAATGCCTACTTCAAACTGATAATAACCCGTCGTAAATTTTCCTCCGCGAACGCCTTGGCGGCGCGGCGCGCTCGTTGCGCAATTTCAGAAATTTAAGCGCGTGCGCGGTGTGCTTCGATTTAAAATAATTGAACATTTAAATTCATAAGTAAGGCAATTAATAATACGAGGTGTATGGTCAATTAAGCGCGCGTATTTAAACATATACCCATATATATATATATATATATATATATATATATATATATATATATATATGTATTATATATGTATTATATATATGTGTATTATACATATGTAATATATATATATATATATATATATATATATATATATATATATATATTAGGAGCCGCATTTTTCTCGCCGCGTGCATCGTGGTGTGATAATTGATAATTTTATTAAGTTGGATATATCCGCGTATGCATTATACACAGCTGTACATCAAACGTTCGAGGGCTTCATGATCATTGGAATACATAACAAAAGCAATTTATGCGCAGACTTATATTTTTGTATTATATTCCTCCGTATCAACTGGGTTTCGTTTTCCGTCCGCAGAATGATAAAACAGAAAATGTGCTTAGCACATTATGCAACTAGTTCTATATATATATATATATATATATATATATATATATATATATATATATATATATACACAGGATGTGTAAAATAGACGATATAGTTCCCGAAACATTGGCACACATAAGCGAGCCAGCCGCTAGAATTATCTGCATGTGTAACTTTGCATGTCCTGATGTACCAAAAATGCAATATATTGCGGAACATATGTGTATATGGGTTACTCGAGAAATGCGGGTTATATACGATTGTGACGTACATATAGACGTAGGTACAAAGTTAAAACGAGACATATCTGTATAACAATTGATGTTGGTATCTCCAACGTATCTAATAATAATAATACCTAATAAATAATATTAATCTAATAATAATACATATACAAGCGCGCGTGCCCGCGCGCACGCATACACACACATACACAGAAATAATTATATCTACATTTCAATTTAACGACTCAATTAGCCCGACTTTTTCAGGATAATGCGAAATCTGGAAAGGCTATCCGGTAGCGATCAGGACTCCGCCGATCAGGAGATGTACATCGACCTGGACGACGCATCCGTTGACTCGCTTACCGGCAAACGAGGTCGTCACCATGTCAGCGCTGAGGTAATTAACAACTTCTTATATATATATAATATACTCTACCCTGACTGCACGTGCTTTTACTGCTCGCGCGCGCGCGCGCGTGTGTGTGTATGGTTATACATAGAGAAAGAATTAGACTGCCTCCACATGGAGAATCATATGCATACGCGCACTTTTCTGCCGATAAATCCGTCTGTGGATCAACGAAAAATCTACATCCATTCGTTTCTACGAGATGTTTTAGCCTCTCGATCTATACACCCCCGCCCCCACGGTGGACGGGGAAGAGATCCGTTTTCTCGAAACAATCGAAACGTTTACGGCTGAAAAAGTTATACTATTCAATTTTTACTCAAACTCGCGCGCACGCGCACACTACACCTCCTTTTTGCGACTCACATATACACCTTCCGACGTCGATTGGCGTCGGCAAGAAGTTAACAGTTTCCGGACTGTACTCTCGCCGGCAGCTCTGAAAAAAAAGGTGTTTTACATTTTCTAAGCGAGCCAGTAGTATATAATATATATATATATATATATATATATATATATATATATATATATATATATATATATAACAGAAACTAGCAAATTCCTGGAGGTAACACGGCGCGCGCAACAGATGCCTGCGAGAAAAGAGCGTTTTTTTGCGGCATCCCGCGATCCATTAAAAGCGGAACGGCCGCGCGCGCGCGTGCGCGCCACGTCGAAGGGGGGGGGGGAGCCAAGCGCGAATACGATAAATACGAAGCGGGACGGAAAAAAGGAGAGCTTCTTCTGCATACGAGGGCGCTCGCATGTGAAACCTTGATCGGGTTCAGGATCAACGGGTGATCGGCCGCTCGCCATTTTCCTATATATATATATATATAAATCGATCGCGCGAAGTGCGTCGATGTCCGTGATAAAACGTACGGAAATCGGAAGCTTATGGCGCTGCGCTACTTTTCGCGGGAAACAATTTTCGCCTCTATGCCCCTCCCCCCTCCTTTCGTCAGTCCACCCACCGAAGCTTGTCCTTCTTCTACCGCCCTGTTTTTACGCCCCCTTTTCCTTTGGACCCTCGACAATAATCGAAACGGCAATCCGAGCAGCAGTAATTCGAAAATGTCTGATTCTAATTTTTGCCACGCGACTTATTGCGCCGGTTTCGAATTTTCATCGACGACGAATGATTTACAACAATGCAGATTTTTGCATACTGATCGGATCGGATAGTATGTTTTTCATAGTAGAATGAGCATTCAAGAGTGTAAATTCAAGGAATAAACAGTATATTTCATTGATGATTAATGTAGTTCAAAATTCAACCATTATATTATATAATTTCCAATCAATTCCTAGAAGAAAAAAATTAAAATTAAACAATAAGAATACGATCGAAACGCCCATTGTCGGTGGTGTGAAAATATTACAAAATTAATCGTATATAGTTTCGCATAACCAACATATACTAATGTAGTTACTTCTCTCTATTACAGTTAAGAATGCCATAAAAATAATTATAATCGTGTATGCGAATACTACAAAGGCACATCTGAATAAATTCCAATAAAAAATATAATAAAATCTTCATTTAATCAGCTGTGTAAATTCCATTGGCTTGAAAAAAAAAACAGTATATCTACGGCGCGGACAAGAAATTTTATAAATCGACTATACGTATATCGCATTAAAATTATAATTAAAAACGTAAAGAAATAAAGGCCACATCTATATTTAAAAAAAAAATTCGAGTATAAACCTTTATTTACATAAGCCGAGAAAAATTTTTTAACCCCGCTTATAAAAATCCACATTTTACCCCGTAATTTATTCATCGGAAAAACTAAATTTCAGTGATTATAATCTCGCTTTCCCCGTATTTTAATATTTTATAAAGATATTCCGTTCAAATATATATATATATATATATATATATATATATATATATATATATATATAACCGAGCTCCACCGTCGTACTAATACTTCCTTTTACACCGTAGCCTCCTATTATTATACTTTCACAATCACGAACCGAAAGTATATAATATACAGTAATACTTGGACTAAAGTTAGGAGATGGGAAAAAGTCGCCTCCTCCATGGATAAAGAAAGCGCGCAGAACAAAAATTGGACACGTTGACGTTAATAATCACTCTGTCAAAGAAGGGGGGGGGGAGAAGACAGTAAAGTAGTTTGATCGGCGCGCGACTTTTTTCCGAATTGATCTTTTAAATATCCGTCTATTGTATGTATATATATATATATATATATATATATATATATATATATATATATATATAAGAGCACGCGTGCAAAATTTTGGAAAATGCCGTTACTTTATATAGAAGAAAAAGGGTCGCGAAATTCGCAAATCGACCCGGAACTCTGTCTCGCTGTATATAATAATACCTACACGCTCTCCACTGTTGACGCGTGTATCCGACGACAAAAACTGAGGATGGTGTATATATATATATATATATATATATATATATATATATATATATATATATATAAAAATAAAGTACACGCGCGCTGACGCTTTCACCGCATCATCAGCCGCGTCGACCAACAAGAAAAAAAGTATAACTCGCCGACGGGAGCGTATTTATTGTCGAATCATCATATAATTAAAAGGCAATTGATAATACATATAATGCGAGCCGATTTTTATAAAGCGCGTATACTATGGCGTTGCTCGCCGCGCGCACACCGTTCGTATATTATATACGCGCGTGTATAGTGTCTATGTATATTATATATATATATATATATATATATATATATATATATATATATATCAAATATATAAATTGAACACTTAAACTTGTATAACCAAAAGCTGTTTGAAAATTTCAAGAAACTCTGGAAATAGACGTAGATAAAGAGAGGACGGGGGAGAATCCGCGTTTGCATAACTCGAATTTCCAGTTTCGCGTCGCTTATAATAACCCCCCACCCCCTCATCGCTCCCATCGCCCTCATAGCCAAGCTATTGTCGAGAGGCATTTAGCTTCTTTTGTCACTCTCCCTCTCTCTCTCTCTCTCTCTCTCTCTCTCTCTCTCTCTCTCTCTCTCACTCTGTGGCTATAATATCGGTCCCGATCCCCCCATCCGAAATGAAGAAGAAAAAAATCACGCTCGATCTACGCGCGCTCGGTTACTTTTCATTAACTATGACCGTAGAAATTCGTTTTTTTTTCTCCTCTCCTCTCGCCCCACGAGCACGCGCACGCGCGCGCTCCAAACTTTCAAAATCCCCGCGCGCATATCGTATATTACGTTATGGGCTACATATTGCGCGCTCGCGGAATACAATATAATTGCATTATGATAGTTCGCCGAGCGATTGGGCACTCTATAGGTTCATTATACAGAATGCTCTATTGAATTATGTCTTATCGCCGGCGCTGCAATCTTCCGAGCCCGCGTTTACGATAACGAAATTGCACTTATCGACCGTTCTGTATTTTTTTTTGCCTTTTCACAACATATATATATATATATATATATATATATATATATATATATATTTCTCCTTATTTTTATTCGTAGTCTATACGCAGAACGATAAAAATACATGCGTACGTACATACATTGTGTGAATGGTATACGCATTTGTGAAATAACTGTATACATAATATATATATATATATATATATATATATATATATATGTGTGTGTGTATATAAAAGAACACTTGTTCCTACTAAAAGCAGCGTGGTCGACGGTTTGTTTATACTGTTAATAACGTCATATTTATAAGCAATCTTGCGCTATACAGTATGAATCCGATCGGATAAAGTGAAATATTATTATATTAGAAACTGTACCACTGGACAGTACTAATATAATACTATATACGCATCATTGTGTATATATATATATATATATATATATATATATATATATATATGATACAGAGACTTATGCAATAGATTCGTGATTACGTCACTTATCAATGAGTATCTAAATTCTTAAATTTATAATCCAGCATAGAAACACTCACAAAATGGTCTGGTTAAAAAAAAATACAAAATGTGCGTGGATACACTTAGCCAAGTATATTATATCGTACTGTATTATCGCGGATAAAGCCTGTCTGAATACATTATCATTGTTCGCTCTACGAATAAATCATCTAAAAGTAGGAATAACCTCCCCTAAACTCTCTGCCGACTGCATATAAATTTAGATACAAAAATAGCTTTTGATTTGTGGCAAAAATAAATTAATAATTGACTTCTCTTCTTTTTTCTGTTTTTTTTTTTTTTTTCATTTTCCATCCTCGGCATAACGAGAAAACTTGGCTACAAGCGCCATTCGACTCGTATACGAGGAACGAATTGCCAAGATTCTATCGAAGATTTAATATTTTTTTTTCCTTTTTATTTCCAATGGCTGCTAGGCTATAATTTACGTTTATCTATTTGTACATATGTATATGCGCGGTAATAATTTCATCCTTCCTCGTATATATAGTTAAATAATAAATTCATTCCTCGCTTTAAATCGATATTTTTTTTTTAATTAAAAATCCGTCTCTGTATATTATGCATATATATATATATATATATATATATATATATATATATATATATATAGAAAATCCTTTGATGCTTCGTTATTAAAAGATCGCCATTATTTTCTAACGATTTCCCCCAATAATTATATATATATATATATATATATATATATATATATATATATATGTAATGCATTAACAACAGACAGAAAGTATATGTGCACGCGTATAATTACAATCTCAATTTCACTTTCAGCTTATATATTAGGTATATAAGCTGTGCATATTTTTTTTCTTCTTTTTCCTTTTTTTTAAAGGCTGACAATGTGTTTCGCGCAAAACAGAAAAATACGAGCGATAAGCGCGATTAAGCTGGCAGTGCTTTTCATGCAAATGTTATTCGGTGCAACAGCAACAAAAAAAAGAAAAGAAAAGAAAAGAAAAGTCAATTTCGTAAGCTAACGTTTGAAATACCTGAATTTTCTGACCACATGAGCGTGCAGCCATACACACACCCACATACATATATATATATATATATATATATATATATATATATATATATAGATTTACATATACATATATGCGTACGCGGTGTAGAAACTCACGCGCACGCGCACGCACACGAACGCAGGACGGCGCGGCGGTCAGCTCGGGCAACCTCTCTTGCATATCTCGCTCGCAAAGTTGTTTCCTTTCTTGCATTTTGAATTTTATCGAACAATAAGTCCGACCTTGTCTATATATAACATTTATATCTCGACGTTTTTATTCCCCGTAAATCCCGCTCGCGCGCCGCATAATTATTATATATACATGTGCATATATATATATATATATATGCACGAATGGTAAAAGGTAAACGCGCGAAACACGCGCGGCCGTGTGTTCAAGTCCCGCCTATTCAGCGCTCGTTGCTTTACCCGCTGTAGCGCCTCGCATTATGCTTTCAGCGCGCCTCGCGCGCCCCGCGATTCAACAAAATGTCAGCGCGTCGCGCGGATCGACGCAGCGCGGCCTTTTCGAATTTCAACGAAAAACTGCACGATTCGATTGTCAATTCGATTGTCAATTCGATCGTCCCGATTTTATCGTACATACGCAGATCCCGCGCATAGAAAACGCTGGTTAAATCAGCGTATACGTAGGTGTATACACTTTCGAATTCACGTGATCAATTTACACAGGGATGTATGTAGTATAATTTTCCGTAGTTTTCACTAATGGGGAAACTCTAGCTTAGTCGGCTGAGGTTCATTTAAAAATTTTATTTCCCAATTTTTCTCGAATCGACGTATCGACGAAATTTATTTTTACATAAATATTTGTTCAATATTCAATTTGCGTAAAAATCAAACACTGATTCGAATAGACGTCACGTGGATGACACCAGTGATCAACTTTAGATAGAAATATGCCTTATACAACTAGTGATCGTGTTATAATTCATGGCATAGCGTCGGATTAACAGAAAAGCAAAATATAGTATGCGCTAGTGTTTGATTAAGAAAATTTTAGATGTTAATCACTACTGCTTAAGAAGATTTTTCGCACCAATGCTATTATTTCTTAATTGTGTTTCTAATATATTTGCCAAAATTACGATATATATATATATATATATATATATATATATATATATATATATGATGAGGAGCGTGACGCACATGATATCGATTCAAATTAGGGCCTCATTGAAAAGCCTACTAAGAAAGATACCAAAATAAGAAATAAAACAAAGATAAACAAAAACTATGAAGTGAAGTTTATTATTTTACAAAAGTTCAGCTCCCTATTCGAGCTTTCGCAGCATTATACACACGCGTAACATATATACTATCTTATTTTATACGCATAGAAATATGAGAAATTCTCTGACAATCCAAAATTGGTTATGACACTTTACGGTTGATCTTTTGATTAAAAAGTTATGACTCGCCAACTCGGTAGAAATGCCGATTATGCAAGTGTCAGATTGACGATACCAATAGACAATTGGCCAGAGATCATTGGTTATAACTTGAGCCTCGATCGATACGAAACAAAAAAATACCGAAGCCAATTTTGGAAAAGTAGAGCGGTGGACCGAGATCTATCGGTGTCACGATCATCGCCATATATATATGTTTATATATCTTTATATATGTTTATATATGTTTATATATATATATATATATTTTTTTTTCGAATTGACCATACGTTGCGGGCTTGCAGGTGGGCGACGAGAGCGACAGCAGCGGCAGCGAGAGGGGACCGAAGCGGGTGAAGCGGCGCAGCCGGGGCGGCCCGGCCTCGAGCCGCAGGCGGAAGAGCGGTATCTCGGCGAGGGAGCGCACCCTCAGGAGACTCGAGAGCAATGAGCGCGAGAGGATGAGGATGCACTCGCTCAACGACGCCTTCGAGGTAAGAATCGATTTGCATTTGTCCGTTCGCCCAATTAAATTTTAACACACCCACAGATGTATCCTGAGCGATTTGACAAGGATGTAATTACCGAATTCAGTCGATTCAATTTGATAATTGCGCGCGCGTTATAACTAGGCATGAGAATTGTATCGTGTTGTTATAAAAAAAGAAGAAGAAAGCCAACTGTCGGTACAAGTAAAAACGTTTAATAATTTTGGATCTCCAAGGAGATCCTCTTCTGCAGTTTGGCATTAATCTAGGCCAATTGATGAAAGTTCGATTTGAAGAATATGAATAAATGTCCCGAAGTAAGTTCATTGCCAAATTCGCTAAGGCAACATGTAAGAATACCGAATACCAAAAGATGCTAATAAGACCCAATCAACGTTCTTTTACGCGTATTACAAACCACGACTACGTACAAAAATCATTGCTCAAATGCATTTGAACGCGTAAATCTGCTCCGGGTAAAGACTACCAGCTGATCAATTCTCGTTCATATTTTTTCCAACAATCCGTAGCAGTTAATAATGGCCGATGGGCCGGAATTTCAATAGAAAAAAAAGGGGACTTATACATCCTCGATTGGGAATCGCATCGAATTAACTCGATCGCGCGCTGCTACCATTATGTTGTTTTTGTTGTTTTTTTTGTTTTTTTTTTTACGTTGGGTTGAACTTCCTGATCCGTAGTGTATTTTTTCAATCGCCGAATCGTCAATAAAGCAGCCAGATTAATCGCCATTTCCCCTATAAAAGCAAATCTTGGAATCTTTTGCATTAACCGTCATACGCGCGCTCGGCGCGCGCTCTTACTGCTCGTCGGCAATGTGACGCTTTAAGCAGCTTCCGCCGAACGAGCCTGCCGAGCTCCAGAATCGAGAGACTGGGCCGACAGAGCTGAGAACGAGGATTTGGAATTTCATTCGACGGTCAAGTAACTAGATTGCGAGCAATGGTCTTGCAACAGAATAACAAGTTATGCAGTTATCGCTTGGCGTCGATACGCGTACAACGATCGTTGCGAAAAAGTGCCACGGCTTGATTAAATGCGTGAAATTTGTTTATGCACCAGCCGCGTATAGATATATTTCGGATTTTCATTCGATCCCGCCGCGATTCGCGCTTTATTATCGGGGATTTAGACATCGGTGCAATTATACCGCTGTGCTATTCGTGGCCCTCGATACGGGACTCCTACCTCTCGACCCCAATGAGATTCGATCGATCGGCCAATGACATCTTCACCGCGACGCTGACTTTTACGCAGAACGAACGATTCGCAGATACAGATTCCGCCCGCCGACGAAGTTTCACGAGTCGCTCGTCTTTCGTCGCGCATCCTTCTGTTATTGCTCCGGGCCCCCCGAAAAGCAAATCCCAATCCGATCGTTAATTTCTCGCGCTCCGGTGCACCGTACGCGCGAACGTTTCAACGCGCGCCGAATGATTCACGATGGATTTTTCTCGGCGCGCCGTGAGCCCGACCGCGGCCGCGATAACAATTGCGCTTTAACAATTAAAAATGCGCGATTATAAAGCCCCGCATTATCATACCACATGCAAAGTGTGGGATGTTTTAATGTTAATTTTCAAAGCGAGCAATCGCGGCAACGAGTTCAGCTACGAATGAAAGTTATTTTTATTATATTTGTATATACATATATATATATATATATATATATATATATATATATATATATATATTTATACCTGTTTAGCGCCAAGGACGTTCGATAACTTTCACACATTGTTCTCTCGCACGTCTATAGGATTAATCGGACCGTTGGAACAAGGCGTGAGATTAAAAGTCTTGTAAATCTCATTGTTATAATAAATATTTATTTTGGTTTTTATAATCGTTCGTTACATTAAATTAATTATTTACGCTATGCTGTCTATTGTTCGATTCGATTTTTCTCCCTTGAAAATTTTTGTTATTTAAGAAAATGCGTATGCGCGTATATGCACGAGTTAAAAAAAAAGCTCGAAAATATTCTTAATATAATTTTATTAAATAAAAGCAAATGTTCAACGGACAAAAATTGAATCGAATTACGCTCATACGCGGATGTATCGATAGTTAATTGGATTCGACGTTTTTATAGGCGCGCGAACCTTGATAGAAAAAATGTTCAACACAATAAACATATACGTTCTTTTCTTAATTAACTTTTGCTATTATTTTATCTATAATGAAGAGAAAAAAAACTTTCACTGGGGTAATTAATTTGCGATTCCGTATTGCTGTACACGCGAAACAGGCACTTAAGTCACGTTTTGGATAAAATTTGTAAGAGAAAACTGCGCGTCTTACATAAGTCGGAGCTGAAACGGAAAAATTATATAGATGTTTTTTTTTATATAATTAAAATGTTTTTTCAGCCATTATCCGCAATAAAAAATCGTAAAAGATTCGCTAAAAAGTTGTATTCGTCATATTATTGGCTATTATCTACGTCATCACGATATTAACTTAGGACGATCGCACGTTAATTTGCGATATTTTTTCTTTGTAAAAGCAAACTTTATAAAAGCAACGATACTTTGACTCGGGAATAAATAAAAACCATTCGAATGGTGTTTGCGAGAGTAATGTCGAGATGTTACTTTAAAAAAAAAAAAAACCAAAATTCTTTTTTAAAAGTCTGTTTTTTTTGGAAAAGAGAAACGTTGTCTCTTCGGGCAGTGTGCAGCTGTATAGTTTCCATATTATCATACCATAAATACAATCGGTAAATGTATAATAAAAGCTGAAATTGCAGTTGCAGCAATTACTGCCGAGCTGTCAATCCAAAAACTTTTCTTTTTAGTTTTTCGTCGAATTATGTCTTTTTTTTAGATATTTGTTCAGATCATATATATATATATATATGTGTGTGTGTGTGTGTGTGTGTCATGTTTAAAAAAAAAATTAACGGAGAGAGCGTATATAATAACAGTTCTGGAAGAAAACATTCTGCCCGATGAGATAACGCAAATTCATCGAATTATCATAAGACAAGTATGTGTGTCTGGCAATTTCGTGACCGATTGGCTCGCTTTAAACCAACAATATTCTTTTTTTTCCCCGCAATGCAACTTCTTCATTTGCATATTGGTAAGTCACCTTGCTCGAAACGATAATTTATTGACGAGTCTCTCTCTCTCTCCCTCTCTCTCCCTCTCTCTCCCTCTCTCTTTCTCTCAATTTAGCTGCAGAGCCCATAACGCATTTGCAACATTTATAAATAAACATTTGATTGTATATTGACTGACTTACTTTGTAAATACATGTATAATTATATATATATACACGCGTTGCAGAATCGTTAATTGCAAACAAAGTCAAGGGTGCAGTTTTTCAGCTATTACGAAATCGATGTTCGTCCTGGAAAGGAGAGAAAGAGAGAGAGAGAGAGAGAGAGAGAGAGAGAGAGAGAGATAGAGAGCGAGAGATAGAGAGAATACCCAACGTAACGTCGTTATTGCAATACGAACGAAGAAACATTGCGCGCGACGGCAACCGCATTTTAGCGCGTAGTTTATCAAATTACTGAATGTAATCAATGTCATCTAGTGCCGCAAAATCTCGGTACTGCCAGCCCCGCGAATATAGTACACAAATATCAGACGTACATACAAGAACGAAGAAATTAGCCCTGTGTGTGTGTGCGCGCGCGTGCGTGCGTGGCCAGTGCTCCAAAATCGAACTTCGAATCGCAGAGCTTTATAAGCTCAGTGACGGTTGCTCACGCATGTATATATATACATACCATTAAAAAAACCGCACGCATATATACATATACACGTCTCCAATTTGATCTTGAACTTTAATATCGCGAGGCGAACACGCGATGGCCTTTCGACTATCGCGCGTTCCCATTTTCTGATGAATGTGTATATACATATATAAAATGCGTGTAATAGTGCGCACGAGGCGCGCAAATTTATCGGAGACACCGGTGTTTATAGATAGAAGAGCCGATCAGGCCCATTGGCCCAATATATATATATATATATATATATATATATATATATATATATATATACATACATATATCGAACTGTCACGTGCACACAAATACACACATTCCAATACATATGAAGTGGAAGTTCCAAGCGAAATAGAGAAATATATATACTCTTAGTCGATCTGTGCGCACGTGTACTGCTTGTAGAATGCGCCCGGATTGACGGTGTCACGATGATGTATACACACACGCGCGCGCGCGCGCACACACGCACATATTCTTGTATGCATGTTTGTATGCCTGTACATACCCAGATATATCTATATAGCTCTCCGATATCTCCAGGAGAAAGCGAATCTAGGATGTGCGTATATAACTTTCTCAATTTTTCTTTTTTCTTTCGTTTTCTTTTCTCTCTTTTTTTATCTTTTGCTTTCTTAATGCGCCGCGCCGTACGTATATCGCGGCGATATATACATATATATATATATATATATATATATATATATATATAGTCTGCTTCTTTTTTTACGTATACGCAAATAAATTTATAGGACATAATTAAAATGGACGATCGAGCGCGCGCACGCGCGGCCAGAGGAGAAAGTCGGATACGCTCGTTCGGTTAGCAGAGCAATGCACCCTATACACTGATGCCGATAATATAATATCGGAGTTAGGTGTACCGTATAAATCGTCGTTCTCGGGCGGTGTCGGCGGCGGCGGCGGCCGTGGTACATAAAATCCGCTGCGTCAGTCTGCGGCGATCGGTGGAAATTATATATACATGTAGAAATGTGTGTATGTATATCTATATATATATATATATATATATATATATATATATATATATATATTCTGCCCATGAGACATGATATTATTGGTGGCCGATGTACTCGATCCCTCCGAAGTAAAGTCCCTTTTTATTCCACGTTTAACTGTGTGCGACTGTACAGGTATATGGTGTACGTTATATATACATATGTAGCTAAATTTGGAATTTCTATATATATGTGTATATATATATGTATATATATATATATATATATTCACACGCATTTTATTTTCGTGACAGAAACGCTTAACGTGGCTCAGTACGTTCCATGTGGGGAATATTCATGAGGTATATATATATATATATATATACCGGTACTTTGAGCATACTATAATAACATCTCTCGGGGCGTATACCTTGTGCACCGCTTTTCTTTTCGGAAGACGTTTCCTTGCATTTATATACATATACATGCATGCACTGCAAGCGGAATGATATTACCTTTTCCGCGAGCATACATTAAAAAGTACTATCCACGTATATGCTGATATGTGTAGATGTATGTAGATGTAGATATATAAATATATATATATATATATATATATATATATATATATATATATATATATATAGGTTCGGAAATTCCTGGTTGAATCGGAAGACCTATATTATATAGATATACGTGTCGCCGGGTGCGTTATCGAAAACTCCGGGCCCGCAGGGATATTAGATCGATTCTACGATTATAAACTTGGTTCTGTATACTTTTTTCAAGTTCGAGCGCGTAATTGTCGTTTTTTAACTTATATAGATTCATATCTTCCTACATCTATTATTTATATATATATATATATATAATTTTGTAACTAATTTTAACGCTATGAAGGTTAGATCGATAATTATACATTCACGACATTTGCTTATCTCAAGATTCGGCTTCTATCTCTCTCTCTCTCTCTCTCTCTCTCTCTCTCTCTCTCTATATATATATATATATATATATATATATATATATATATATATATATAGTAGGTTCAAGAAAAAAAGAACAATATCAATAACTATTATATGTATTTTTTCAATGATCTATATATCAATATACTCTTATCTCTTGGTGGAACTGCCAATCAAAATTTATAACGTAATCGTGCTTTAAATTTTTGTGCGCATACAAGTTACAAAATTAGTTTTACAATCCATAATAACAATAATGGATTAATGAAAGATTTAAGACGAAGATATATATATATATATATATATATATATATATATATCCAAGTGTGAGCTATATACGAATCTAACGTATTATACTGATTGAAATGGCAAATTCAATAAAGCGTATAATGGCGACCGCTTTCTAATTGATTTCTGTCCATAAGTTACGGATTGAATAATACGCTTATAAAAGATCAGAATATAATCACTGCGCATAAAATTTGCAATTAATCAGTAATCGCTCACCGATTATATGTTTAAATAAAAAAAAGATTAAACAAAAAAAACAGAAAAGAATAAAGAAAAAGGCAGAAAAATACCTTGTTCCTTATATATGAAAGCTAACATGTAGATGTATTTATACACAATATAGAAAGATTATTTATGATATATTCTCTCTGGTCTTCTGTTTCGACAGCAACTACGGGAAGTGATACCACACGTGAAAATGGAGAGGAAGCTCAGCAAAATAGAGACGCTCACGCTGGCCAAGAATTACATAATGGCGCTGACGAACGTCATATGCGAGATGCGCGGCGAGGAGCAGCCTTACACGTAAGTTTATAATCATCGTCATCATCATCATCATCATCATCATCATCATTATCATCGTCCACGTCGTCGTCATCACCGACGTATAACTCTTTCCCTCCCTCCCCCCCCTTCACCCTCGGGCTTGCAACTTATAAATAATGCATTTATATACCTCGTGATATAGGTATATATGTAGTGGCACCGCGCGAGAAATTGGCCAATCGGCGCGCGCACGCGCGGAGATGAGATTCCACAACGTGTATATAGAAAGCGGACGCGCGACCGATTTGTCGGAGCGTGGGAACTTTTCATAAGTATATATATATATATATATATATATATATATATATATATATATAGGTATCGGTATTTATCTGGTGCGTATATATATATATATATATATATATATATATATATATAAACACAACTGTATAGATGCCGCAACGGTAGCGGCAGTTGCGGGATCGCAAATTTTCCAATGACGAGGCGGCGTTTTCAATTACCTAACGCAGATCAAAGCAATTTCTTTTTATGTCCAGTACGGGCACGCACTTATGCGCACGCGCACAGACAAAGGCCAAAGAGAGCCCAGGTGACGAACCAAGGCAGCGCGCGCGCAAATGCTGAAAAAGGAGTTTCTCCATAAATTGCAAATTATGGTGTATATTTGATTTACTCCAAAGTACCTTGTATAGAAATAATATAATCGAGACGTAATAAGATGATATAGATATATATGAGCTGTGCCTTGTTGTTTCAATACATATTGAGACCCAATTCCCTTTCTTAAGACCAAAGATCCCCCGCATTTGGAAGAGCTATACAAAAAAAGAATTGATTTTTTTATTGATTGAAAAGGAAAACCGAGCGCTGGATCCAAAAATAGAAGCGCATAATTCAAATTAACAGCTATCGCGATATATAGCATTGAAATGCACCGGCTATTACATACACCGAGATAGAGAGAGAGAGAGAGAGAGAGAGAGAGACATCGCGTTTAATCAATGTCCGATTAAAATTTTAATTCCATCTCCGCGCAGTATTCGTTATGCATATATATTCGCTGAAGTTTTATCGCTAGTGACGATGCCGTATTTATCGATTCTTGTCAAAAAAAAAAAAAAACTCATCCAGAGGATTACATTCGAGTATGTGTGCAACAGTCGACCGCACGGCTCGCCAATCAAATTCATTATTTCGATGCAAAGTTATGTAGCGGTGTTGTTGTTTTTTTTTTTTTTTTTTTTTTTTATAAGAAAAACAAAAGGCATTTCTAATAAATGCTATTCACGAGAATTAGCCAGGTGCGTTTCTCAAGAAATTGAAAACGAATTTAGCTAATAATTATTTTTTTTCTCCTTCTTGTTCTTTTAAATTTTTAATTGAAATACTCTGAGAATTTAGTCTCTAATCATCGGCATTAATTGTGGTTATCAGCAGCAAGTGATCGCCGTTTATCACAATACATTCAGGCGGGATATGAAAACACAGCTGGATAAAGTAAGACAGATAAAAATTTATAGATTAAAATTTTTCTGAAGTTCTCTCATTTTTCTGGAATGGCATTAACGCGTCTAAGAATTCGAAGTTTCCTATGGATTTTTTTTTTCAATTTCGATGGAAAAAATATTTAATTCCTATTTTTTTTCTTATCAAATTATTTCTCTTTTAAACATGGCTTATCTATTAAGCTGTATACTGGCTTTTGTAAATAGAATAAAAAATATACTTTTGTCATTCTAATTTGTAGTCAGGATGAAAAGAGAGAAATAATTAGGCAGTACGACGAGCATTTCTCAAGGCGCGATAAAATAATATGAAATAATAATAAAAAAAAAGCGTATTAAGAAACGAATTATCACAATGAATTTTATCCATGGAATATTAAATATGCCGAGAGAGAGATTCGATTTAATCTTGGGATGCAAGTAGCACTTCATATATTTGAGCCGTTTATCGGAGTTACACATTTTGAAATCATTCAAGAGGGAATCATTAAAGAACAAAATAAACATAAACCCTCCCGCCAATCTGACATAATTGCGAAAAATCTTACAAAATCATCTGTACAATTATTTATTCGAATTAATTAGCCGAGCTATAATTATAATCAATTAAAATTGCTGTGCTACTTTTCTAATGTACAGAAATATAGCTTTTTTGTAAAAAAAAAAAAAAAAAAATACTTCAAGAATTCAGTCGTTCTTTTGTCGGAAGAATTTAATTCACGACTAATCGAAAGCTATAAATTCATATGGAATATTCTGTTGAAGAAGAAAAGAGAGAATTGGCTGCCAAAGCTGGTTATATTTCGATTCTTTTGTTATTCAATAATATGTCAATATAGGGTTGTAAATTCTTCGCCGTTGCCAGATCATCACGAATCATCGTGATATCGCGTATAGATAGCAGTGGCTTCTTCAATTTCTTAAGAAAATAAAAATTTTTAATTCATTCCTGATGCGAAGGCCGATCGATAGTACGATCTTCGATCGTTACAAAAAGAAAAATCGAAAAATACAAAGCCTATCTGTACGTACCTATAATTATTTCGAAGCGATAGAAGAGACTGAGAGAATGATATTTTTCGCTTACGCTTCGGTTAAAGAATACGCTTAGCGCGAAGAACAAGTAGTAGAATCAATTAAAACGCTTGTAGAAAATTTCTATAGATTGCGTAATGAGATTCTAGTCAAATTTTCAATCGTTAAATACATTAATAATATGATCGCAATACAAATGTTTCTTCGGACTTTTGATTTAGTTCGTTTTTTTTTTTTGTTTCTTAAAATGTCATGCTTCGATCATTATATCAAGTTCAATAGTGGATGATTTTAATTAATTGCGCGCAAGGCAATGAAATTGAAATGTTAATCTTGCTATTTCAATGTACAACGTTTCTTATTGTTCTTTAGAAATTATTTCGATCGCGGAAAAACCGATGATTCCTTACAAAATGTTAATAGGGAAATTTCTATTTAAATTGAATTTACATAATTCCACAAATGGAAAGATTATTAAATTATGAACCTGTCGACATATATAGGATTACATATAGTTCATATAAGATGACAGATGCATGATCGATAAACCGACTTTTTTTCCCGACAGATAAGCCCGCAACGGTTGATTCAGCGGAAAATGTACTAAATGGAATTTCCATTCTTAGAAGTAGTCGAGGACATCAAATATAGGCGATGGATGTTCTATTCAGATTCAGCATGGCGCCTCTTTCTCATTACTTGCAAAACTGCGTACTGTGAATTTTTCGGGCCTAATGTTCTTCCAATATCATTATATACGATACGTTCAATTCTCAAATATTACCAGACTTTGCTCCGTGCGCAATAAAATTTAATGCTCAAAACCAGAGATGTTTTGCTTCTCTTTCACGAAAGCCAATAGTTCGAACAATGGGTATGAGGATAAAATGAGATTTCAATCAAAAGAATTTCCAACGATAGTGATATGCTCGCAAATGCGCGCAGTTTCATATGTTAAGTAGTCATTATCAATTGAACTTCAGCCGAATGCGCACGAGGTTACCGGGTGATTCTCTCTCTGTAACTATAAACGTTTTTATACAATTGGCTGAACGTGAATTAAATAACTAATAATGACTACGCATCTGTGGGCACAGGTTGGATACAAGTTTTTTATTTTATTTTCAACGTTATTCTTCTGCTACTTTTTGTTGGAACAAGGTGTTAAAAATATAGGATTTTTCATTACGAAAATTCCTCTGAATACGCTACTTTGTATAGCGAATTTCATTGGCGAAAATTAAATAATTTATGAGACTGACAGTGGCGTATTTTAAAAATTGTCCAAGGCTCGTTCTCAATGTAACGAAAGTCAACCTCGTCAATTTGAATCAGATTCGTTACCCCGTATATGTCGCAATACCCCCCCCCCCGCCTGTAAGAGACAGCAGGGTGTCTTTTTCACAAAAATCACATCGGCCTATCTGGCGTTCTTCCGAAGATATTTCGGCCCCGCGAACTCGAACCTTATGAGAGCGACGAGAAAATGTGAGATCCGTTGTTTTTCAACAATTTAGTCGTTTCACATCTGTTCAAGTCGAACTGTACATCGAAATATTTTCATTTTCCTCGAGAGATCGGCTAGATAGCTTTTCTAGTATTCAGAAATAATTGCCAGAACTGAGGGTTATGGAAAATTTAATGAACATAAAAATTTACGCTTCTAACTTCCCGATTACCTTCGAAGTTTCGTTGTACTGTGTTAAAATGAAATCAACATTATTCCAATTTTATCGTCTTGCTTAATTCATTTAGAATCATTTTTCATTTATTTTTGTCTCAATATACCGAAAATGCGCCAATTAATGTGCAAACTATAAGGATTTAATAATTATAAGAGCATTCATTGAAAATATCGTATTGTTTTTTTTCAAACCTGCTTAATTGAAGAAAATATCAAGCCGCCTATATTATTTAAATAGAATGTATCAATATGGTCCAAAATTCGCAGTACATGGTTAAAGTTTTAAAAAAGTAAAATAATTTTAAAAATTCAATGACATTCTTAAATATATCCCATACACTTGTAACAGTTTTACGGACTACATTGAAACTGTAATTGATGTAAGAGCTGAGAATAACAAAAGTATAATTGTACATAGTTGTATTCATTAGTGTACAATTATCAGACTTCGCGTACACTTAATGTATTAATTCAATTATAAGAAAATACATTATATCCATCTTAATAATCGATAAGATTATATCGAAAGAAAATAAAGCATAAAAAAATTCCTCCGCATATGATCGGGAAGCATTTCCATTGAGCGGATGTAGATGTCAGTTTTTGACTGTTCGAGCAATAAATATAATCTGTTTTCAACAATTTTTCATCGATCTTGCCCTTTATTTACGTATATATATATATTGCATCTTGCTGAGATGATTTAAACAGATTCGTCGAACCGCGTGGTGATGATAACGCGTTCAATATTTCATAATCAAAAATTCATTGTTATTACTGGCTAAACGTTGGACGAGGCAGACAGAGGATTTGGTCAATTCGCCAGTGGGAACAGTATTTTATTTTTTTAGTAGTAGTTTTTATTTCACATTCTACGGGGATGATTATAAACAAGGACAGTCGGCAAGACTTACTGCAAGACCGATAAAAATATTTTTTAAATTAGTCCGCAACGGCCGATTTAAGCGCAATTTTAATTCAAAAAAATTCTAAATAAACTTTCAACTAATATTTGAACAATTTAATATTTACATATTAACACTTTCAATGGAATCTGTAGATACAAAAGAGCAATCGAAATCCCTTTGAATTTAACACGATCTCTATTAGATTATACACAAATCCATATATACACTAATCATCGTTCGACTGAAATTCAAACCGACCCTATAACCTGATAATTTAATTTTCTTTTTTTTTTTTTTTTTATTATTATTCTTCCAGATTCGTGGACGGCGAGTGCGGCTCGAGCAGCGGCGACAGCAGCACCGGCCAGCTGGAGCTGAGCGGCGGCGACGAGCAGCCGGAGGAGGCGTCGCCGGCCTCGGTACACGAGACCAACAACAACAGCCTCCTGCACGAGGACCTCGAGCGCAGGATATAATGTACAATGAGTTATGTGTTTTTCTTTTTTTTTTTTTTTTTTGCTTTTTTTTTGTTTTGTTTTTCGTTTCGTCCGACGGCGATTCGATCCGGCGCGCGAGGCCGCTGCTGCCGAACGAGAGGGGCTGTAACGAGCTCGGATGCGCGCGCTCGCGCATCGCACGCAATTATCGTTCCGTTGAAAGGACGATATAATATAGAAATATCCATAAATATATCTATGGATATATATATATATATATAAGTTTATCTCTCTCTCCAACTTACTGTCCACATGGGCGTATTATACTATAATATATAAATATATGCTCCTCGAGGATCCATTGCTACAAAATGATGTTATAAAGGATGAAGTTAGGTAAATGGAGGAAGAAAACTACAGCAGTACCGATATGCCTCGTTTCTTATCTATGTAGAGCAGGACGTAAAGAGAGAGAGAGAGAGAGAGAGAGAGAGAGAGTGAGACCGACCGGGAGTACGGTCTATCGAGCCATCATCCGCATCCATCGCAGATACTTTTGAGGTGAGGAAGAGAAGTGCGAAGCGGACGAGTGGGCAAAAATACAATGATACATATATATATATATATTGTACACGCGCGCGTGTTCTCTTATTTCGCGATTGTAAAGAGACTATATACATAGATATATAGATATATAAGTCAAGTGATGACGTCCGCGCAGTGTGAAAGTGATCGAGAAAGACACGAAGAGCGACTGCCGGCGCACACACACCGCGTGAATTCCGTATAGGCCGTCGACATTACAAGTGCAGTGCATATATAAATATTGAGAGACCCAATTTTTTTTTTTTTTTTTTTGAAGAGATACGTAGAGAAGGAAGAGAGAGAGAGAGAGATAGAGAGAGAGAGAGAGAGAGAAGTAACAGGAGGGAGAAAAGCTGAAGTAGAAGAAGAAATTATTCGAAGTATGAGAAAAATTATACACTTTACCTTTCTCCGCGCGATCGGCTTTCACCGTCCGCTATATATATATATATATGAAATACGCGAGTCTATACTCTTTAACTAACCGTATTATTCATCTTTCGTTCGCGCATACGCATATATGTATATATATATACCTTAGAATTTTTTGTCCTGTATTATATGAGTATAGACATATAACTACATGCGAGAAAATATCATAGGAGAGGATAGCGGGAGGAGGATCTTCAAGTTCGCGGGTGCCGAAGGGGAGGGTCGAAACTGTGATAGAAACCTCGTGTTGTTTTTGATGAATGCGCCGTTCGATGTGTAATATATTATATAATTATTACTATAATTAATCTTATTATATATCGATTATCATTATAATCATCATATTAATTATTATTGCTACTATATTATTATATTTTTTTTCTCGTATTTTAGTCAAAGCTCAAAGCGCACATACATATATATTCATACATACATATTCATATATGTATATATATATATATATATATATATATATATATATATATATATATATATGCATAGATACATCTTCCTCGCCACGAAGAGAATTATGATATTACTACTACATACTATGAGTGCAACTTTACTACTACTATTTTTATTGTAAGCATCACGTGTCTGCTGACGATAAAATGTCGCATCTATTCCTTTGCATCCTCCTCCCGTCACCCTTTTGTCTTTGGGACCAAGCATATATATATATATATATATATATATATATATATATATATACACGCGCGCGCGCGCACACGCACACACATACGTGTCGAATACTTGAGAAAAACATAAAACGATTGTTTTCAACAAATTGCTTTCCTCTTTCTTTTGTTCTCCGAAGCCAGCGGATGATTAGTTTTTTCTTTTTCTTTTTTTTAAGAGTTTTAACATTATCCTCGATGTGGGAGAGAAAATTTTTGCAATACCACGTCGACAGAGTATGAATTTTCTCTTTCAGTTTTTTTATGTACAAATTTGATCGTGTAAGTCCCAATATATAGAATTTATATTCATTCGATTTTATATATTTATATATATATATATATATATATATATATATATATATATATACTATTGATTATGAAATATTTTAATCGAGTTAGAGAGCGTAAATAATTAAAAAATAAAATGAAATTATGCAGAATCGAAATCAGGTTTTGTGAAAGTTGAAGAAATATATATATATATATATATATATATATATATATATATATATATATATAGATACTTGCCTCCACCATTGGCTCGGCTCCGTCCCCAAACACCTTTGAACACCGTTTGTCAACGGTTTGCGCCAATGCGCCCAGAACATGTCCCAGCGGAATATTTCAAGTGTCCCTACTTCGTTTCCAGAAAGATGTTTGAAGGTATGGAATCACAACGTCTCGCATCGTAGAGCCCCGTTCCAAATCCAGTCCGAGCGAACTCTCTCGTCGCTTTCGGATTCCGTTTAACCTTCTTCATTCCGCGTTTCATATGGATTATCCCGAATGCGTCGAATAGTCGCCGAGATCGTCTTCGGTAGCCTTAACCATATCCAGCTCGCTATTGTCCCTGCTTTATAATCATTGGTACAACTTGGTACAACTTTATATTCATCGTTATTCAGTTCTGCGTGTATTACATTTAATTTTTTTTTTTTTTTTTTTTTTTTAAGAATTGTCTTTTTCTTTACATTTTATTCTTTTGTAATGGCTGATTTCTCTGCTCCGCTCCGCGATATGCTTAATGATTCGGTATCTGCACTGGCTATTGGTTCATTGACAATCGTTTTATGACTTGCAAGTGTCTTCAGTGATGCGCTACAATAAATCTGCTAACTTTTAACGCTAGCTAAAGTTTCGTCTGGGAGTTAGACGCATATATCACGGAGAATCCCTGTTCGCGAATCCATTTTACAAATAGTTCCAGTTGATATCTTTCTGAGGACTTTTCTTCTACCTTCCATATTAAAAAATGTTTTATCATCTGCTGATACACTGTCTCTCAAATCGACTGTTTACACGACAATGTCCATTACCTTGGCCTAAAAGCTCTAGAATCACATTATTCCAGTAATTACAATACTTCGTCAACAATAGTATAAATAGAGCAGTTTTTAAAAGATACTTTTTTCTTTCGCCTATCTCAATTTGGTGTATTTCATCAACATTTGGCCGCTGTTTCTTCTTCTTCGGGACTCTCTCTCTCTCTCTCTCTCTCTCTCTCCCTCCTCTCTCTCTCTCTCTCCCTCTCTCTCTCTCTCTCTCTCTCTCTCTCTCTCTCTCTCTCTCTCTCTCTCTCTCTCTCTCGTGTGGCTCTGCGAACTTGGTACAAAAGCCATCTCTTGATGGATTAATTCTAGCATTTCCATTAGGATTTCTTTGTTTTCAGTATATTGAATTGAATTATCTATCATATCCACGCTGTCGGGATCCATTACGATTTTTCGTAATTGTCGTTAAAAAATTTAATAAAGATTTTCTATTCGATGTTCTTGAGCGGGAATTCTGAGAATCTTCATGATATACTTTTAGAAATGCTATATTTAAACTAATTGCCAATATATGTGTGACCAACAGAAATCGCGCATCTTTGCGAGCGTATATAGGGGAAAAAACCGTCCAAAAATCACAGAAAGGGCTGCGGCACCATATCTGAAATATAATGAAAACAAAAGAAAAAGAGAAAGAAAAAAAAAAGAAATTAAATAGATACTCTACGCGACGTCCACCAGGTTGATGACGGGTATGCTATACTGATATACACACATAAGCGTATTATATATGTATGTATGTATATATATATATATATATTTGTTACGCGGACGTTTATATACATTCCAAGATATATAAAAGAAGGACGGGAATGGAAGCGCGGTTTCGATCGTCTGTTATTACTGTATAATGATTGCAAAGCTCGGGAGATCTGCTTCTTTTCCCCATTATTATCATTATCTTTTCCTTTTAGTCCTTTTTTCAGCTATATATGTATATATATATATGATAACGGTTCGGACCCGAAAAACCACAGCTACCCGCGCGTCAATGAACTGCCGCGCGGGTAGAGTTAGCCGCGTATCTCCTTGCATCTCCTCGTACGTGTATATATATGCTTGCCTGTCTGCCTACCTGTGCATCTATATATATATATATGTGTGTGTGTGTGTGTGTGTGTGTGTGTGTGTGTGCGCGCGCGCGCCGCGCGTGCGTGTGCGTGTCTATAGAACGCTGAACGCAGCCCCCGAAGTACGTGCGCGCGCACACATCGCATTATAAGAGCGCGCCGCGACGAAAAAGAATGCGCGTGCGAGCGAAATTATTATATTGTGCGTTTTTTTTTAGCCAAAACGACGCTACGCGCGCTCAGTGTGCGCGCGTGTGCGTATATATACGCGGTCCGTCTTTTTTTCCGCGTTTCGTTCGCGTCCTGACTTTATATATTTATACATATATATTATATATTATATATACAACAACGTAATGAAAGTTATACATTTATAAAAGCGGAAGCGTGTAGCGATCATATCCATTTATTTTATATATATGTACGATTTTTTGAGTCCAAGAATATATATGAATTAACGCGAGGAGTTCCGTTGCGAGCTCACACATATTTTATTGTATGCCTAACGCATAATGCATATATATATATATATATATATATATATATATGCACGCGTACATATATGTAAATGTATATGGATGTATATATATGCATATTATATGCGCGTTATATACATATCGATAGTGTGGATTTGATTGCGCAATTGATTGATGCATTGTCAAATTGGCAGAACGGTAAGACTGAACTTTGCGTGGCGAGCGGAAACCCGAAAGAAAAACTCTGCGCGGCAACGGCGGTGGGCGGCTCGCGTTGGACTTCCCTTCCGAACACGTTGCCCGTATATATTTATGTACATGTATACCTATTATACACGTGTTAATCGGGACCGAGATTGCGCGATCTTTGAGCGAGAGAGAAAGAGAGAGAGTGAGAGAGAGAGAAAGCTTCGAATATTGCGACGGGACTATATATTATATATGTTAAAATATATGCATGACTCATGCACAACAAACTGTGAAGCCTCAATAATTATTGTTACTATTATTCTTGTTTTTTCTTTTTTTTTCTTTTTTTTTTATTCGTATTTTAAAATATTGAATACACATATTTTATTATACGCGCATTTATTATAGTATAAATATATAAAAACGTGCAGGTACGCTGTTAAACGAACCTTAAAACATTATTTTTTTTTTTTAAAGAGTATATCGGTGTGAAATTTATTTATGCTCGAAACAGCTATAATAATATTATACGCAGCTTTTCAGCTCATATACATACACACACACACACACACGCGCGCGCGCGCGCGCGCACACGCGCACACACACACATATTTCGTTCTGTATATTGTATTGGTCTATAGTGGTGTATTAAAAATCGGAGGTGAATATTTTATAGGAACCTTGCGCAATCAATGAGTTATTCAATTAATTAATTTTTTTTCCTCACTATTGTTATATCGATTTATTAATGACGAAACAGACGAAATACATTTTTAACGTGCTGATTGTGAACGGAGTTCTGAAGAATTGTGTTTTCATTCGTCGAAAAAATGCATCGATCAGTGCCGAATAAAATGAACAGTAAACTAAATCCAATGACAAAAATTATGTACTATATATATATATATATATATATATATATATATATATATATATATATATATATATATATATACAAGTTAATTGTAGCGATTGAAAAGTTCCGATAAAATAAATTCGATGCCCAGCTTCGGTGCTTAGTTACCAAGACTTGAGCAAAATAATGTACTTCTTAGATAAATAATATACGTAGAAACTATACGACGCGTCTTCGAACCTGTATAAAAGGAAAGAGAGGAGGAAAAAAAGCACTAGCCGAAAACGCCATCGGGAGAGACGCAAAATTATATACGAAAACATAAAAAAAAACTGCAATTGTGAATATATTATATATGTAACGTAAAAATTTTCGTATTTTTATATTAAAAAAAAAAAGAAAGAAAGAAATACACGCGTATATCTATAATACTTGAGGAAACGAAAAACATTTAGCCGAATATCGATGTATTTGGAAACTCGCATAATATATAGTATACAGATATTCTTTATATATATATATATATACATATATATACATATATATATATGAATTGCATAATCTTTATATCCATCAATTTTTTGAATTCAGAAAATCGAAGAATGAGATTTAAATATCTATTCATCCCCTCGACCTCCACGATTGTAAAGCTTCGTGCTTAAATTTACCTTGAGGTTATTAGCTTTTTGTTTTTTCTTCACCGCATAATTAGGCATCTTTCGTTTCAGCATGTGCACGCTATTTATTCCGATTCGATTTTTCGCTTCTCTATTCATTGAAAATTCTTAAGATAAATAACAATTGTTTTGCATGATTATAGATTTGCGCTCATTATACTTCACACGTGTATAAAACATATCTCATTGAAAGACTATTAAGGAAAATTATTATTATTATTATTACATATATATATATATATATATATATATATATATATATATATATATATATGTCTATAGCATTCAAGAAGATTGAACCTTTTTTGTATCGTTAAAAGTGTGCAGTTATATGTTTATTTTTCTTGCTTTATTCGTTATAACGTTTATTATGACTTCGCGGAGGTATATCTTTTTATTTCAATATTTTTCCCGTACATAATCTATGTAAAGTTTAACATTTGTTAACGAGGAGCGATAAGCACGACGGTCGACGACGACGACGACGACGGCGTGTAAAAAAGAAGAAAAAAAAAGCAGTTTATAACGTACTCTTTGCAATAGCGACAAAACGTTTTATGTTTCGATTTATCAACTTTTTTTCTTTATTTTCTTCACTTTTTTTGTTTTGTTATTTCTTACACGCACATTATACATTACACAGTCTTTTATAACGGGGGGGGGGGGCGCGAGAACGCGAGTACGGTTTATACGATCGGGGAAGCACACGTTATACGCGTGTCGCGCCGCAAAGCAATGAAAGTTCATAGGTGACGTTATATATAGCGTTTCGTAATTTTCAATAAATCGCGCACACCTACGAGTGCGCCTGGCGATTTTCCTTCCTTTGGCAGCGGTGCAGCAACGGAAATAAAAAAAAAAAAAAAAAAACAGAAGAAGAAGAAGGAAAAAGAATGAGAGAGGCGGCACAGTCGATAACTAAATACATAAAATATACGTTGGAAGGTCTTAGCGAAATACGACTCTCTGGTACATACATATGTAGAACTATCGCATAATTATGCTCGAAAAATATATATATATATATAACAAAAATTGAGTGACGAGCTTCGTATTTTTTTTTCTTTTCTTTTTTTTTTTGTTAAATCGCATATACATTTTATTTTGAGAAAAATTCTCCTTTTCTTTTGTTGAAAAGTAACGCTTCGAATGCTAAAAAAAAACAATGTAAAATTATAGACGGCGATCGGCGCGCGCTCGGGCTTCACGCAAATAAACGAAAATAATAAGGCGCGCGCGCGCGCGCGCACGCGAGATATTCCGCGACGAGCGCCGGGCAAAATAATTATATTCTTGAAAATTACGCGACGACGTTCTGGCGCGTGCAGCGCGAGGGAGAAAAAATATTTCTTTCGCATAAAACTCGACGCCTCGGCGGCGATGCGACCGCGTTATAAAGGCAATTTTTATCCAGTAATAAAAAGGCCGATCGTCGGAGCGCTAAAGCTATCGCGTACGTTAAAGGCGCGGATTAGAGAGCCTGCGTCGGCAACGAATAATACGTAAAAGGAAGAGTGGGTGGGGGAGGGGAGTTCGAGCGCGTTAAGGATCTTCGCTCGTTCTAAGGTAAAGATCAAATTAAAAAGTAAGAAAACGAAAAAATAAAAAGACACGATCATTTTTCGAAAATTTCTCGGCCAATTCAGGGTGTGAGTAGTTTTTCTCGCCGAAGCCTATATATAGATACAGGTTAATTAATAAAAAGAAGTTACGGATACGGCGAGAGAGAGGGGGGAGGAGATAAAAATAATTTTTTTTCTCGCCGATATGCGTGAAGTGGAGGACCGAGCAGGTACGCGGGTATATAAGAGAACAATTAATCAAACGTCCTGGATATATAGAGAGAAGCAATGTCAATATATTATCGGAATATATATAGGTGTATAAGAGCTCGTATAATAGCGGAGGCTCTGCGACGATCGACTACATAGCTATATAGCTATACGACCTTGAATAATATACAAAATTGTTACACGTGTGACGAACTTCATTTTACTCTCGGATATATATATTTTTTTTATCTTTTTTCATGTTTTCTTCTTTTTTGTTATATATATATATATATATATATATATATATATATATATATATATATATAGTAAGTACGCGCGTGACACGAGTTCGTCGACATTATGCGCTTTGTGTAATATATATATATATATATATATATATATATATATATATATATATATATCCATAATTCAATCCCGTATGTATTAAACCAATAATCTTGATAAACGGTAATATAGAGAAAGGATCGATCGTTATAATGTCATACACTTATCGTTACCTAATATCTATATATTACATACATGACTACGAGATAGAGAGGGTGGGGAAAAAAGTGTTTTCTATCTTTAATATATAGTGCATTGCTTCGTACTGTTGCACAAAGTTGCTGACCGCGGCTCAATTTTATTCATTATACAGAAGAGATCATATGATCATATATATATATATATATATATATATATATATATATATATATATATATATAGCCCGTATATTAAAAAGAAAATCATCGGGAAAATCCTATAGAACGATTTATCCGATATATATATATATATATATATATATATATATATATATACATATTCGTATATATATATATATATATATATATATATATATATATATATATATATGCAATCTCAAGTCCGTTCATAAGATTTATACAGTAATAGACACGGTATAGAATACAAGTTCATAAATCTATGACTCACTTATCATTAATTTTTGCATAATAAAAATTGCCCAAGACACTCTTAGTCATTCCGCCGCGAAACACCTTTATATATATATATATAGACTTATTTATGCATTTCAAAATACTTTAATAAATAAAAGATACGATGTTTAATTTATAAACAAAAGCCACTGCAAAGGTTCGACGATTTATTCAACTATACAGTAATATATATGTACGCGTCTGCTTACAATAAATAATGCTAGCTATATATTTTTTTACCAATTGTATTATTATGAATGCATATATATATACGATCGGTGTAATTAGCAAAAAGGTGCCAGAGAGTCAAAAATTTCGTTGACTTGCAAAGCGACCGCCAATTCTCGTATATATACAAATATATCTATACAGAGACGTCCGTCATGTGAAAAAATCCGGAATAAGTTTATGCATGCACCTGTGCGTTATTTATTTTTTTTTTTTTATTTCCAAGCACAAAAAAAAGGTGAATCCCCGTTCGAATTTTTTGCGCAGAGCAAGGAAAATAATAGCGTTTATGTTTGTGTACACGTGCGGAAATAATGAGAGAACAGCGACAGAATAAATTCTGAATTATGTAAGACTGCTATTAAGAGTAGCTTTTAGCTATAGATGTATATATATATTATATATGCAAGCATCTATACGGAAATGACAGATTTCAGTTACTCACATGAAACTATATATATTCATTATATTTCTATTTCTAGGTCTTCTTTTTCGTATCGTGCGACATCGGTGATTTTTAGTATTGGCTTTCTTAATTGTTGCATTGGATTGAGATTGTCGTGAAAAGACTCTGGTTATCGAGTACAACGAATTCGATTTCCGAATCGTATATGTAAGAAATAAGTAAATCGGAAAAAATTTAGGAATATCTGTATAAAATCCACGCAATTGTATAGAATGTGAAAGTTGAGGTTGTTAAAACGATCCAAGTATTTTTTTTTTTTGTTGTAAAACACGAATTTATTATTTTGCCTAACGGCGATATGGTGGCTTATCTCTTTGATAACTGTGATGCAAAATTAAAAAAAATAAATAAGTAAAAAAAAATAAAAAAAAATTAAGATCCACAAATGTTTACGCAAACACAGAGCGGCTATATATAATGTACGAATGAGGCGGAAAAATTGTAAAAATTATCTGTATTTGTTTTTTTTTTAGTAAGCTAGAGGCTTTTGAAAGTTATTAATTGTAAAGTCGTTGTTATGTCGAAGATGTATACTTCGAATAATGTGGTCGAAATTGGCGAAATATATTTTTAATGTTACGAATGAACGTCGAGTCGTCGGGTAATAATTCTGTCTGCGAATGTTTCAAATAGAAACTTTTACAACTTTTATATGCGAACCTTTCAAAAACTTGTATATTTTTCACTGTACCGTATCTGAATTTTTTAAAAACGAATTACATTCTAATATTTTATTATATATATATATACATTTTAAGAGATAAATCGATTTTAAAATACATAGGATAAATTTGTATACTGCTGATTTAAATCGTCATTATATATATATATATATATATATATATATATATATATATATATATATATATATATATATACAACTACCGATTTCTTTTTGAACTATTTTTCCTGGTGCGGGATTTCGACGTTCGAGATTGTTATGCGCAGCTGGGAGCGGGGAAAAAATAATGCTAAAAGTTGCGGTGGGGGGAGGGGGGGGCAAAGAGGAAAAAAAATTGATAAAAGCCCATGTAAGCGGAGAGAAGGTCGAACCGTATGGCGAGCGCGCGCTTGAAAACGTTTTGCGAATAAACGCGCGCGGGCATATATTAAATCAGCATATTAAATCATTGCGCTTGTTTCGTAAGAGCGAGAAGGATAAACGAAGACGTACAGAGAAAGAGGGAGATGCGATAAACATAGAATGAAGCATGCAGACTTTGCCTTTTATTCTATTATCCTCAATTCTCTCTTGCGTGTATATATATATATATATATATATATATATATATATATATATATATATATATATATATATTAGTAAGGTTTAATTTTAAATTATTTCGTGCGCTTTCCATATTTTATTTTCATTAAACGAGCGTGATTGTAAGAGGAAAACGGCATATTCCTATCCTGAATATATTACACTATACGAATTTTATCGTACCGTTGCTTAATAAAGTGCAAAAATACGTTTTTTCTTAGCAAACTATTGTTTCTAATCATTCCTTGCATCCTTATTCCAGAGCCATTAAAATTTATCGACGAGATTGTAAAATGTAACAAAACTTTATTTACAATTTTACTATCTTAATATTCTTAATAGTTTTATTAATTCATAAGTAATAATACTATTCTTAATAGAGAAAGATATTTACAAAAATAATTTTTTTTTATTACTTCACTTGTATAATTTAAAATCGAACTATGGTTCTAATTTTTCTAGTAAAGTAATATATTAAAATTAAATATTACACTTTACGAAATAAACAATTCATTATTACTGGTATACAAGATCAGATCGAAGAAATCATTTGATTTATCAATTGATAAAATATGTATCATAATATACATTACCTGGTATTTTATTCTAATTCGACCAGTAATTTATTATAAACAGTAAAATTGATATCATACTTTTTATTATTAAATAAAAAACAAATAATACTGAAAGAATTTCACTATGCCATAACTTATTAATTTTTTACTTTTAATTTAAATGACGTTTCGGACGTGCAATTTGCTATTTAAATCATTAATAAAGATGTATAAAATGTATAAATACTTGTAAAACCATATCAATTACATTATAGTATCAAAGGCAGAATTGACATTCCAGTTTCAAAATTTTAGAAGATTTGACGCATTGTGTTGATCATTTTGTTTGGTCGTATTATTTAATACTCCTGCAAACTATAATTTTAATAGCAAATAAAATTCTCTCTACTAGTCTCTAATTGATCAATCGACTAATCTTGTATCATCGATCATTTAAATTTTTATCAAAATTTTACAAAGATTCCTCGAATACATCAAAATTGTCTCTGAAATGAGAGTTCGCTAAACATACGCTTTTGAAAGACCATGAATAACTTCTTGAAGTTAAATGGACTCAAATAAATGAATATATATTCAATATTCTTTCTATCCTGTTTTTCGAGTCATATTTAAGATTATTAATATGAAAATACTTATTTTAAAATGTATAATAAAAAACTAAAAAAATTTTTATAAGATATTAAATACATATTTTCATAAAAAAATACATAGTTGAAAAATTAATAAATAAAGGATTGATATGAACAACATGCTTTTAGACACGCGGGAATTCCACTTCAAATAAAATTAGAAATAAACAATAAAAAAACTACCATGCTTTGATATAAACAATATTAAAATGACTTAAATAAATAGCAAAATAACAACAATTTTTATAACAGTTTCTTTGCAAAGCTAATTTTGTTCTACATACACAAGTACATAAAAGAAAAATATTAAAAAACATTAAATGTAAAATTAATTGTTTCCTTATCATTTCATTCGACGATTACTTTTATTATTGTTAAAGCTTATTAAGAATTAGCTAAATATGTGGTATATATACACACACATATATGTAAATATGTGTATGTATATACTGAAATACGAATGAATTAAAAATACTAAAAGTACTTATTAAATTCATTTCGCAAATTTACTTTCAGTTCAGTTGAAATTAGATCACTTTCCAATAGTTGTAGCGAAGAAACGGAACATCAATATGGGACTGCGAGGATCAAATGTGTGAAAAAACTGCTATAGTCGAGGAAAATATATAGATGTTATTATCGAAATTAATTATTATTAAATTAATAATAATTTATATTAATATAATTAGTTAAATTAATTATTTAGGTTAGAATAACTCTGTTTTGATTATAACGTAAATAATCAGCTGTTTCGATCGAGCGATTCTGAATCGTAATAAGACATTTGCACCTTTTCTAATTCTATTTTTAAATGATAGTTTATGATAACGTAATCAAAATTTACATAGTTTTTTTATTATGCGCCGTAATAATTATTTAATTCATTTTTTGTACTCTAAAATTGAACCCAATTTTGAATGAAAATTTTCGATTCATAATGTAATTGATGAAAACGGGAGTTATATAGATAGTCATTGATAATCAATTATATAATATAGATAATCATTGCATTTTTTATCAACATTTTCGAGGTTATATTAGCAAATCAAATGTCATAACTAATTTGGAATTCTCAAAACACAACAACAAAGATACTTATGATATTGCTATGTTTCTGTTATGTTTCTGCTATGAGCCCTTATAGTTCATTATCTCTATTTTTATTTACTTCCGGTTGAAATTTTTTGAATGACGTACAGACAAAATACCGATTTGAATATAGATTAAATTTTTATGTAACTTGAATAAATAATAGTTATTGAAACAAATTATCTCGAATAGTGAAAAAATATAGTCTGTTAATATTTTCATATAAATTATCAAAAGATAGTTTTTAAAAATTTTTGATCAGACAAATGCAAGTTTCCCGTTCTGGAAAAGTCCTGGATAGATTGAATTGTTAAAATTCAATTATTATTTGAATAAGAGAAAATATAATCGCTTCTTCTTTTAATTATTTAATAATGGAATTGAAATTCTGAGAATCGTTATGAAATCATCTGATTCCAAGGGTTCGATAGAATGCTAGAAAGCTAGAATCATCTACGCAACCATTCTAAACATCAGATTTCAAATTCCAATCTAAATTTTCCATTGGCCAACAATGTCAGCACCAGCACTCAGCATCACCGTGCAACGGTTCAAGCATGATACCAGGATACGACCTTGCGTTGTGCACACCAGATACAGCTCGATATGACCCCTAATGTCACCTTGTACGACATATTATCTAAGGCATGATGATTTGATGAAGTTATAATGAAAATATGAGGACGAGAGAGGTTCGGCAAGATTTGACAATCGGCTATCTCTGAAATGGCCTTTGTTTGAGCAGCAAGAACATATAAATATAAGTTCAAATTAATAGATAACATAAATATAGTTTTGGGAAATTGGTACGGATTCATATCGAGAAATATATTTTTAAAAGTAAACTGACACACACACACACACACACACACACACACACACACACACACACACATATATATATATATCCTAATTCTAATAAAAATAATTAGATTTACAAAAAATGTGTGTAAAGGGAAGCACATTAATTCTTACTATTTCGCTATTTACTGAGCATATTACAAATTGAATTGAATTTGTTCAAAGTTGATAATTACTTAAATAATAATAATAGTTACATTTATATGTAACATCATAATTCAATTTTTGTTTTTTCTATAGGGACTATAGGGACTATAATAACAACATACGTATTTTCACCTGATTTTACAAATATCTTTCTGTGATGAACTAACAGTTTTCGTAAGTAGAATGGCCGGTATGATATAGATGATATGTAGTCGTTTCAAGTAGTGCGACAACCAAGTTAGATAAAATCATGATAAAATAAAACAGCAATCAGAAGCAACAACAAGTACAAAACAATAAACATAATCAATAACATGACAATAACCTTGGCAAACATTATTCCATTTTATTTCCAATTTCCAATTTATACTTCCTTAATCAACAATGGAACATGGAATTTGCTGTTGAAAAAGGTATACAATAATACAATATTTAGTAATGAATAGATAATATAAATAGGCAGACTTGATACTTAGAAACTTATGTTAGAAATAACTGTTGAAATTTACAATTTATTTTATCTGTATTTTATCAATTATATAGGAAATCTCATACAAATGTTCGATTTCAATGTTTGAAAGTTTTTACATAACCTAAATTAGTGTTTTGAAAAGAATGTTATTATCGTATATATAATAAACGTATACGCAAAATTTCAATCCAGTTTAAGAAAATATAAAATAATAAATCAAATCATTTGATGACATTTTATAGATATGGAATGTCATAAAAACCCAGTTAATTTAATAAATCAATTGTGTGCAAAGGGAAAATCTAAAACAGCAATTATTAATGAAGAATTAGCAAAAAATTTGAAGCCAATTGAAGTTTCTGTAAATGATGATAATACTTTAGAGTTGAACAATTTAATATGTTTACCAGAAAACATGATCGAATTGACAAAAAATATTCAGGAATTAGAAGTATCTAATAATGATTTTTCCCAGTTTTCTTATCTCTTAAATTTTCTTAAGAATTTAATCAAATTGAAGATTTGGAATAATACATTGGAGACATTGCCAAATGCAATAGCAGAATTAAAAAATTTAAAAATTTTAATTTTAAGTCAAAATGAGTTAAAAGAAGTGCCAGAAAGTTTAAGTGTTTTAAATAATTTAGAAATATTAGACCTTAGCAACAATCAATTAAATAATTTACCACTTTCATATAGTAAATTACAAAAGTTAAAAGAATTAAATATTTCAAACAACAAATTTAAATGTTTTCCTCAATGTATTCAAAATGGAATGCGGACATTAAAATTTTTAAATATTTCTCAAAATATTAGTGTTAAAATAAATATACCACCTTACAGTAAGCACTTGGAAAAATTTCATGCTAAAGCAAACAAACTTTGCATTAAGTTTCCTGATTGGGTTATGTCACCAAAATTTTTTAACTTAAAGGAGGTAGATTTTTCGAATACACAGTTTAGTATTTTCAATTTTATAGGGAAATATAAAGACTCAAGTCTTCAATTACTTCTGATGATTTCCTCTAATTTATCAAATCCAATATTGGAACAGTTAATAGAAAATATGCTACACCTTCAAATAATTAATGTGGGAAATGAAAATAAATATGGAAATATGTTTCATTGTTTACCAGTTCATATACTGAAAAAACCAGAAATAATAACAGAAATAAATTTTCGAGGAACTGGCTTGTCTACAGTTCCTGCTATAATCAATAAATTATGCAATTTAAAAGTATTAGATTTGGGTTTAAATTGTATATCTTGGCTGCCTGAAGAGTTTTGTGAATTACAGAAACTAGAGTGTTTGAAAATTGATCGAAATGGTCTAATTCAATTTCCAGATAATATTGGGAATTTAAAATCATTGCAAGAAATACGAGCAGAAGTAAATTGTTGCAAACAGTTACCAAATTCATTTAAAAATTTACAGAATCTCAAAATTATTGATATGTATGACAATGTTCTTGAACAATTTCCAGCCGTACTTCTTGGGATGAATAATATAAAAGGTTTAGACTTTGAACAGAATTTTTTTTCAACAGATGAAATAAAGGCAATACTCTAACACCTTGAAAATTATTAATCTTAATGAAAAATATTAATATACGACATATTAAACCTTTTTTTATAGATTTGTGAATTTTCATACCATACTCTTAGAAAAAATTATTTATCTACACTGGAAATGAATTCAAAAGACATTTCTATTTGGAGAACAACTGGAGAGAAAAAATACCCTTCAAGTACAAGTGACAGCAGTAGCAATTCAGCTTCATCTCGAACTTCCTCCTCCTCGAATAGGTAATTATGAACTTATAATTAATTAATATTATAATTAATTAATTGATAAATAATTTTAACATAATTTTTACTTTTCTACAGTGATGAAAGTCAAAGTTTTGCTATGATGTCTAAATGTAAAATAGAAGATGAAGATGAAAATTGGGATTCTAGTACAAATTCTGATGATGATTTTGTTCCTGGAAGTAAGTTTGTTCTTCAAGTCTTATAACTTAAATTAATTTGATGTATTTACTACGGTAATAAATATTTTTTTTTAATAGATGATGAAGATGCAAAGTTTAAAGGAAGTACTAAGTGTTATATACCTTTGATACCATTGGGTTTTTGTCCTGCCGATTTACATTCAAAGAAAGTAAAAGTTGAAGTAGCATCCATGCATGCTTATGGTTCAGTACCAATATATAACATAGAAGAAGGACAATTCGATGATTTGTGATACATTAAGTTTTAGTTGCCAATGTTTTATATATAAAAAAAAGATTTTGATAATCTTATAAATCTATTTTTATAAAGTTTTATAATCTGCTTTTGTATTAAGAGTAGGTAATTTAAAGTATATAATATTATCATAATTTCTATATCATAGTAGTTTTAAAGAAATGGCTAAAACGAGTTAATTATGTAATTGTTGTTTATTAAAAATGTATAATGGTTACTTATTAATTGATAGAAGATATTATAATTGATTGTTTTTTTTTAGAAGTAGAACAATATTTCTTGTTTAACTGACAAACTTGAATTATTTGTCTAAGAATAATGTGATATAAATTAATAGTTCGTTATACTTATGATATTAAAAATGGTAGAGGATATTTTTGTTATTAAATGACTAATCATACTGAAATCTGATGTAATTTTTTTTTGACCTCAACTTATATTTCTAATCACGGAATTAATTTTTTTTTAATATTTAATATTTTCCACATATTATGGCTTTAATGTCTTGAGATAATTATCTTCATAATCATGCATTAATTTACGAATTTTGATAAAAATTGATGATTTTAACTTTTTAAAAATATGCATATATTTAAGAAATATTATTTTTATTTACATTTATTTTCAAAATAATTATATATGATGTATGTAAAATGAAAAACATGATTAAAATAATTAAAAATTCTTTCCATTATAATAGGCGCATAGATTTACCATAAGATATCATATACAACTTTATATGTTAATTTATAAACAAACAAAATATGTGCATCTCAATTTTTTCAATTCATCTCTGCAAGTAATTCAATATCAAAATGTGCCATAATTATTTGTTATATAATTCTTACACATTTCAAAATATAAAATAATTTTTTACTAATTTTTGTTATTAAAACTCTTATGATATATCAAGATACGCAAATTATATCAAATAATCTAAAAAACTATTGAATAAAATAATTTATTATAGATAACTAAAATAAATATTTAAATATAATAATTTGAATAAAAAATTCAAAAAATTATTTGCACTGTTTTCATATTTCGCAGCAACTGAGAGGTGCAAAAATAAAATTCAACTATTATTTAATTAAGATGTGTACCATTTTATTGTATTTTTGTTCGTTGTTTTTATTGTTTAATACATCACAGTCTCTTTCTATAAGTAGAATATTATTCTTCAAATGTTTTTGATCTATACTGTTAAAGAGAAAACTGTGGATTTTTCAGTTATTTTTGTAGTGGACTATAAATATTCCTGCGTCAGCCAACAAAAATAGAATAAATGTATATTTTGTTAATATTTTCAAATATAGGATTCTATGGACTTGATTTTGAAGACTTGAATATTACTCTCACGGCACAGTAATACTTTATATACAAAACATTAAAAAAAAATCGAAGTCTGAGCTAAGGAGTGTTATATTGTAATACTATAGTTTTGCCGAATCTCAGTACTTTTTACATTGTTTTTAATTTATTTCTACTATAAATAGAGTACTTTTAAAACCTTGATAACGATCATGAGATTTAATAAGGATTTTTGATTATAAATTACATACACAATGTAGTCAAATATTAACTTTAAAAATCTTATTCAATTTTCGTTTTAAAAAGTTTTATTTATATATAGTATTGCTGAATTTCTCCGATTTCAATATAATACTCGGAATTCAATATGTATATAGTTTATTCAAGCTCAATTGCAAACACATCGAGCACATATAGAAAATGGAATCTACAAATTAGACCCGAATCGATCCTTGACTTTTTACGATTGCCAATTAAAATCTAACAATGAAATATTCCCACCCTCCCTCCCTTTCATTCGCTATCTTTTATACTCCCTCATTCGTTGTCTTTTTTTATCTCGGCCTTGTCCTCCCGCGACAACTCATCCTGGTCAAGGTCGGCTCCATCAAATCAACCACGAGGCGCACGGTCGCGCATATATACTGCATCGTCGTTATTTCCCTCCCTTCTCTGGATTCTATCCCCTGGCCTCTCGCGCTATTTTATGGCTGGAAACAATGGGTCTCGGGCGCGGTTTTGTTCCTGGACACAAGCGGCGAAGTGTGTTTATTGTTTAGTCTAAAGTCAATCGCCTGGAATGATAATATATAATTAGAGTTAAATTAATTAATTCAAATAATAAATATTGAATTTATTATTAACAAATAATAAATTAATTACATTTGATAAATACTTATACTGATAAATATTTTACATCGGTCTTACAGTCTTTATACCATATAATATATTATACTAATACCATGACAGCCAGACTGTTCATGTGTATAATCACCCCCCCCCCCCGGAAGAATCTGAAATTATATTGTATGTTGGCAAAGGACAACCTGACTGCCCCCACTAACTTAAATTTAAATTTACCTTCGATGCCCGACGTTTCGAACCGCTACGGTTCATCTTCAAGGAATAAGCTGATCTTAATTACACCAGTTCAGTCCTTGAAGATGAACGGTATTGATTCGAAACGTCGGACATCGAAGAAAAATTTAAATTTAAGGTGGTGGAAACGGCCAGGTTCTCCTTTATTACCAGAAAATAGACTGTATTTTGATTTTTATTTTTATTATTTTTATTATTTCTACTTTCATTTCATTTTTACTAGTAATATCTATTTCTGATTCTTCGGGGTGATTATAAACAAGGACAGTCTGCCTGTCATTATATTAGAACAGTATAATATTGTATAAAGACTGCAAGGCCGATAAAAAATATTTATTATTTGAATTGAGAACATGCGACATAAGTACAATTTATAATTGAAAAAATAATTACAAGGAAATTGATAGTTATTGACATACGGATAAAAAAATTAGAATTATACGTATAATGTTAGGAATGATCTAATATATTCATTTAAACAAGTTATATAAATAACTCACAATGAACACTTGAATGAATTAATATTTTGATTCTACTCTGATTATGAATCATTTTTCATGATTTATTTTTATAATTCTTATTTGCTGATTTTGCAATATTTCTTAAATTTAATGATATTGGCGATCTTTAATATGCAATATGTGTATATATATATATATATATATATATATATATATATATATATATATTTCACCGCATCAGTTCAGTGATAATCCATACATATATACTTACTCAGCAATTGCTGATTTTCCTCGCAGGCTCGGTCGAGCGAACCTGCCTCGCTCTCCGGGCGGCACCTAGCAAATCTGTCGACGATCAGTAGGCCGACGATGGCGACCAAGACGAACGTTAAAGCAGCCACAACGATCATGAAAATCAGCTCGATTGGGAACCATAAGCTCATATTGCTCGCACCAACGACGCTCTCCTCGATGATTACCGGTGTGGTGATCTCGTATCTGATATGGAAATATGACGATTGCGAGCGATGATCGTGTATATATATATATATATATATATAAAGTATTATTATACTTTGCCATGATTATCCCAGTTTGACAGATTCGACATGACTTTACAAAATTTGGAAGAATTTAACGATATTTCGATAAAGATTCATGTGTACTACAAGGATTAAATAAAATAGAAAAAAATATAATGTATATCTAATTCCGTCCAGATATAAATCTATCAGCCAAGGTGATATAAAATTTATATATCCAGTATCCTCGTACATTTTCCAATGCTCCGTTCCCGACAATCCCTTAAATTCGTTCAAGCGAGATGAAAATAGAAAACACGGGAGGCATATATATATATATATATATATATATATATATATATATATATATATACTACAGCATAAATTAACATAGAGATCGTGTATATCGACTGGTTGATCGAGTTCCAAGAGATATAATTCTTCATTATATACGGATTCTCTGCGGAGGAAGAGCCACGGGGGGGGGGGATGAGAGAAAGGAAGATTAACTCGCGTATATTGGAGCAAGTAGTCGAGGGATAAAACCTTAACAGGTTCATAATGAAAGTTGACTTTTTTTACAGCAGAAAGAGCCAGAAGGTAAACAATTGAATTACCCTACAATCTGAAATTAAAGCTGAAAGTACAAACAGATAAAATATATACAAGAAAATCCAGAGTAGTTTTAACTTTTCGATGGTATAAAAATGATTTTTCTTTATAGCACACTTTTGACTGAATTTTCGTCTCGCGAAGTACTAGCTTTAAATAAAAAGAAAAGACTATAGGACTATCCTCATTGTTTTACAAGCTATTATTTTTTACTTTAGAAAAATATAACTTGTTCTTTTCCTATTCAATCAATAAAAATTGCCAGTAAATATATGTGTCCAAAATATACTTAAAATTTAATTTAAAAAATAATAGTGCACTATGTCATTTATTCGGAATGAGAGTTATAGTTGATGAAAGCAGAACTGGCTCTTAATTAATTAAATAAGAATAGTCATTATATTGTATTAGTTTTTATAATAATCTTGGATTGTCTGATACAATAACGAAAATCCAGCTGGTATTTTTTAGCACTCTTCTATCATAATTCAAAGCTATCAAGGAAAAAATTGATTTTTCAATACAAGGGGCCTGGGACGCATCAACCGGGAGTGTCGAGGATGCTAAGATACGCCTACTCTGTTATGGCCACCCTCTTTTTTTTTTAATTTTTTTTTTTTTTTAATTATTTGGTGACCCTCTAGCTGAAATTGATCGTGATGTCAGTGGGAGAGGCCCATAGGTAATTCATATTATATAGACTTACGCCGTTTCTTATCGAATACTGGTATATCTACAAACAAAACGTCATTCCTTCAGGTATTATAAAAACTTACTTATTAAAAGTTAAAATTTTATTAAATGCAAAACTAATTTTAGGTATTTTCAAAACTATTAGTTATTGTTATTTTTTTTTAGAAAATTCAGTTTCCTATAATTTTTGAATAATACATGCATCGAAATTTGAGATTTCGTGTTATTTAAAGGGTTATAATATAGGACAAATTTCTTTTACATTTTTTAAAAGTAACTTATTTTTTATTTGGTCATCGCAAAAAGAAAATATCTAGTAGTTTTTTTAAATTAGTAAAAAATTGATATATATATATATATATATATATATATATATATATACTATTTAAAATTTAGACGTAATAAATATAATATGATCGTAAAATTAAAGTATTGTCATCATTTATATATACTACTGTTTGATAACCAAAAGAACATTTCAACTTAAAAAAAGTCTTTCAAATTATAAACCACAGAAACATCAATTTCCTAAAAATTAAAAATTCCCTGAATTTACTTGCAGATATATATATATATATATATATATATATATATATATATATATATATATATTTGACAGTAAATAATAAATAAATAAAAACAATCCGGTATCCGCACAGTTGCGCGCGTGCATATACATTTAATCATTACTTCCCCATGCCGAACGGATTCCAGGTGGTCGTCTTCTCCTCGGCAGCCTCGGCGATCTCGCCGAACGGCTCCTCCACCGTGCCGAGCAGGTCCTTGCCGAGCTCGCGGAAGGTGGTGCGCCCGAGCCAGTCGGCGAGGCGGACGTGTCCGAGCTGGCGCAGCCTGCGCTCGAGGAACTCGTGGGTGCGGCCCCGGCCCTCGTCCCGCTCGCCGTTCCAGTGCAGGAGCTGGCGCAGGCACGGTATCTCGTCGTAGATCTGCCGTACTGGCGAGCCGCGTCAGGTGCCGGGAAGGGAGGGGGATCAGACGATATTGCACCGGCAGCGCCTTTCATTGTATACATTGTCGCCATGCGTCGGGGGGTGGGGGAGGGAGGATTCGCAGGTGAAGCACGGATCTACGTGCATGTATACATGTATAAAGTCGCTGCGAGCTCTCAGTTCTGGAGGGGGATGCACGCGTATATATAGTCGAGTGTTTATACGACTATAACCGAAGTTTCGATAAGCGGACTTTCATTTTTGCCACCAGCAATTACATATGGATACGTTGATGTTTAAAATATAAATTGATAGAAGGTATGCGATTGTGATAATTAACTTTCGAGGAGATCATTCCCATCGTTTTTCAAGCTGAATCAAAAAAAATTCTGATATCAGGTAAATATTTATTTGCTTGGTACCAAGTAAATCGCTTATTCGATGCAAGAAGAGTACGCTTGAATCAAACCATGTCGTTTTAAATCTAGTGAATTAATTTTTTTAATTTAAGAAAACGATTTGCTCGGTGCCAAACAAATTAATATTTACTTGATATCAGAAATTTCCTTCCTTCATTTAAGGGAATAATTTCTCGATTTAAGAAAATAATTTACTTGGTAAGAAACAGGAAAATATTTACGTGATAGCAGTCTGTTTTTTCAGTGCAAGATTTTGAGTAAATTCAAGATACGGAATTGCTAAAAATCGCGAAATATGTTTGAAAAATCACTTTATTAGTACGAGAAAAATCTAAAAAAAATTCTCTGATCCTTCAAAGTGTTAAATTTTATACTGATAATTATCGATATTGACTAAATAAAAAAACTGTAAAAATAAAAAAGTAAAAACGGCAAAATCGAGAATATTGGAATAAGCAGAGAACATTTTGAGACTGGTCCAAATGAGTAATCATTTCAATATTTTCAACATGTCTTCGGTAAAAAATTCTGGCTACATTAGTCGATACATTTCTCATTCCCTCATATATGCTTTCGAAATTTTTGCCGTCGTCCTCTTCGATGTCATTTCTGAGCTTCGCGATACTCTCGATTTTTGATCTCTGCTTTTGGACGTTTTGTTCAATGGTTTTGTTAACATCGATCAGCAATGTATATTATTTTACAAACTATTAGAATTAAATTGATAGCATGGAATATACACGAGAAATATACGTTCAATTCCGTCCAAAAGTTTCTTTGCACATTATTTCGCGTTCACTATAAGGTAAGAGTACCTATTACTCGGATGGGACAAAAAGTGGATCCATTACTCGGACAGTGACAACAAATAAAATAATTGTCTATACGAATGCTGCAAATTATGAAATAATGAAAAATTATTATATACTCAAATGATTGATTGCATCCTACACGGACATATATGTTTGTAAAAATAAGTTTTCTCATTTCTTGAGGCTGTATAATAGCTTGGTTTAATAAAATTATATTAAAAAAAAAAGATTTTTTCATTTTCATTATTACCTATTTATTTACTTTAACTACGAAAATTCATTTTTTAAGTTCAGATTACGGTGTTTGAATTTTGGTTAGGTAATAAATATTATGTGTATAAAAAATCTGTCCGAGTTAGATTGCAATATGATCCAAGTGTAGGGGAAAATCCAAAAGTCCTGAAGAAGCAGTTTTTCTTTAATAACGTTTTAATCTGTTAATTATTTTTAGATAGCATTAAAAATATGTAAATATTAAATATCTAAATGTTAAAAATAGTACATTTATAAATAGAAAAAAAATTTATTTACAGACATTATCTTTCTAAAGGCGTCCAAGTACAAGGTCTTTTACCTTACTGTATTATATTATATTTAGTTAATAATAAATATAAATTATATATAATACTTTAGAAATGCTTATACAGATAGGTATAATATATATATATATATATATATATATATATATATATATATATATATATATATATATTATAGTAATTATGAATAATTATTTTGTACTGTGTAATAGAGAAAATTATTTAAGTTTTGTTATCCGAATTTTCTATAATTTTATAAGCATATGTATACATTTCATACTTCTATTTCTACATTAAATTAAGAAAATAAAAAAGCTCAACACTATCATTTATGTATGTATGTATGTATGTATGTATGTATGTATGTATGAGTGTGTGTCGCGCATGCGCGCGTCTGTGTATATATAAATACCTACGTGCGCCATCCATGCTTGCCGGCAAATCGTAGCTCTTGTAATGAAGCGCCGCGATCAGCTCGATGCACTCGTATTTCTCGAGGTGCGAGGCCACGTATTGCAATTCGTTGAGGTTAATGTCTATCGTAGCGCCCGCCCCGTTCAGCCCGGCCTCGTAAGCGCAGGCGAACGCGAGCACCGCGTACGCCCGGATAATCATGACTTTGAAATCGGATTTTTCGCGCAACTCGAGTAACAGCTGTGTGTATATATATATATATATATATATATATATATATATATATATATATATATACATATGCATATAATAATTGATGTTTATCCCAGCGTCGCGCGAAAACTGCTCTGTTACGTCGATGAATTGAAGCTAAAAATGGAATCAGCTGTGTAAAATCACAATTATCATAATGACGACGAAAACATGTGCCTATCGAGCGCTGCCTCTACTACAACGGTGAATTATAGGAATGCTATGTAGAAATTGCGCAATAACTTTCTTAATTTATATAGAATGTAATAATATCACAAATAAATGTTTATTGGCTTAAAAATTTATATAAGTTATATATATATATACATAGCATAAAGGTCTTATAAGAAAACGTAAAATACATTTATCAAGTAAAATTATTACATATGGTATGCTTATATCAAAAGGATATAAAATTTCCTTCTACACACACACACACACACACACACACACACACACACACACACATATATATGTATGTATATAAATAGTCATTGTATATAATACGCGCGCGGTTCACTTTCGGCGCTTCTTGCCGTTCTTCTTCTTTTTCTTCCTGCAGCAGGGCGAGCATCCCGTGGGCTTCTCGTCCTGAGTTTTCACGGACGTCCTACTGTCCTGGGTGCCCGTCTCGACCATCTGCGGCGAATTCGAATTCTTCTTGGATTTGCGAAAGCGCGACTGATACGGAAAGCCCTGCTCGACGTCGAATAAAGTTTTTCTGAAAATTTTCGCATATTAGTGTATTATTATAACATTATAATTCAATCGATTGCTATAAATCATTTTAATTGTATAGGTCGAAATTTTAATTATTAAAATGTCAAATATGCACATTTATCTTTTATATATAATGTATTATTAACATTGCGATCTAATGTAGTATTTATTCATATAGGTACAATCGGACACAACTTAATCACCATTAACGTGTATGTAAATATATATATTTAGTGGGTGTTAGTTCAAGTTACGTAATGATAAAACCTTCGATTCTGCTATGTTTTCTTACTTCGATGGATCTTTTTTGCCAAATGGCCAGCATCTTTTGCAACAGTCGCGGCATCGTTTCCACATCCATAGCGCGCAACAACAGCAAATGAGAGCTAAAGTAGCCACTATGCCGAGAAAGACCGGAAGCTGCACTTTGGAGCATAGTTTTTCTGAAATTGTAAATTAACATATATATGTAATTACATCGCATTCTTACATTTTCTTAAAGCAATACATTTCCTTTCTATACGGAATCCAGGACAAGAGTAATTTGAAGAAAAAAAATCTTACAATACAATGAAAAATTTGTTGAATGACCGCGCGTATTTATAGAAATAGAAAATTATTTACCCATTAATGATTTATTTTTACTCGACGGTTCCTTTTTGCGCTTCTTCTTATTCTTGCGTCGATTCGTGGTCTCTAATTCGAGATCGCTATCCTCCTCGTCCCTATTATAATACGTTCGTATATGGATTCTTAAAAGTAAGGGAAAAAAATTCTGAAAAAAGACATTTTTTTTTAAATCGATCGTACGACCGATTTACTTGCTTGAAAAAAATCCATCCCCATAATTATATTACACATTTTATATTAAAAAAATTGTAAGACCGATAAAGATATCTATTAGTTTCATTTATACATCGGTCGACTAATGTAAAATTATTCAATTACATAAATTTAGCGCTTAAAATTAAATAAATAAGTAAAAAAATAAATAAATAAATAAATAAATAAATAAATATATATATATATATATATATATATATATATATATGCATTTATAATCCGAAGCAAATTAAAAAAGAACGACAACTTTCACAGACAAATTTTACTGTGTTCTTTCTATAAAGAAAAAAAAAACAATGAATATAAATAAAAGCGAGAAAATTAAATCCGAGCAGAAAAGGGAACGCCAGTAACTTTGCGTAGGGCGACATGTCCTTGGTGAGTTTGTCGATGCTGCTGGCGTCGAGCTCCGTGTCCGAGGCCGCGAACGTCCCCGGGTCGAGCGGCGCCGCGTCCCGCAGGCCGCCCTGGCCTGACTTCATCGGCGGCTCGTCGGCCAGATAATCGGGCCGCAGGATCTGCCGCAGGCGCACCGGATTGAAGTAGAGGCTGCCCAGCTGGGGCATCCTCGGCGAGCCGTTGAGCGCCAGCATGATCGCCCCGGCCTCAGAGCAGCGTCGATGCCTGGCGCATGTGCGCGTGGGAATGTGTAGAGGGACGGGGGCTGCGAAGACGTAGGGAGGGGAGGGGGGCGCTTGTAAGTTTGCATCGGCATACAATACGTTATAAATATATTACATGCAGTTCACATTCATGTCATTTATAGCTTTTAATCGACGAGGAAATAACTTCGGAATACCTGGAAAATACTCCTTGTGGAATTTTCAATAATTTTTCTTTTGCTATACGACAGCATTAAATCTACGCCGAATCATATCCGCACGATTATCAATGGAGCGACAAGGAAAGGTTAATTAAGAGATGAGCCGAACATTTACAACTGTAGGTCTGCGCTTCGGAATCGATTGCAATTCAGATATATTCAAGTAAGTAGAATTTAGTCGCCCAGATATCAACCATGAGGTTTCAATACGCGCGCTTAAAATATTTTTATCGTAATATTTATTTTTAGTTTTATGGTTATGGGCATGGAAATTTTATGTATCTTTTACGCACTGTATGTGTTATCTATAGAGGTATGTAATAACTAGAATATTGCTTGAATTAATATATGGTTAACCATTTCTATATCTGGACACTTTGCTATTATAGGCAAGGCGCAAAGTTAATAAAGTATTAATTTTAATATATTATATTTGTATTTACTAATAAAAATAAAATAAGGTTCTTTAAACTTTATTCACTGTTAAAGTATTTAAGAATGAATCTTAGTCACGATTAAGAACATTCTGTTTTTTTTTTTTTTTTAAGAAACTAACCAAAAATATTTTGTTAGACCAGAGAACACCTTTATAAATTATTTTGCTGTACATTGAACCATATAGATGATAAACAACAAAAATCCATCACTTCCTTCTGTAACAATAAAAATAAATATTTATATCTTATACTTTATTAACATTGTGATTATCAGAGCTGCCTTTAGAAGCTATAGGTCTCTAGGCCCAAGAAAATCCTTTTTCTAATTATAAATTAATAATATATATTTCTTCTAATGTTCATTTAAATTGATATAAATAAGATGTGTGATAAATAAAACTGAATTTTTTGTAGGTAAACTATGTTTGTTTATATACAAATAAGTAAAAACCAAGTCGAAGGAAATTAATGGCAACAATTATTCTGTAGCGGTAAAAGATGATTTTTATTTTTAAAAGTATATTATTAAAATATTAATACTATTGAAGAATAGACTAAATTGTTTATAAATTATATATACATGTAGAGTGAAATCTATACCTCATAAATTATTTCTTCAAAAAATACGATATTTTTCTTTTCTTGAAAAATAACAGAAATACACGTTAAGCTGAAAAATATGTTGCGCGATTAAATGTTTGCCCTGTGTGCTTAGATTTAAAATTAGAAAGAAATACTCATATCGCATTTTATTTTTTGAGGGGTTCTTGTGAGGCTGATGGAGCCGCAAGCACAGGCCTAGGGACTCTATATACGACGAAAGAACTACTTCTAATGTTATATACAAATTTACAGATGTATGGTGTATAAAGGCATATTCTTCAAAAATTAATAATAAACTTTATTCAAATAAAGTATGGCATAACTATAGACTGGTCTCAAATTTCGCTATTTATCGAAACAAAAAAGTTTTTTTTAACTCGAGAATTTACACCTTGTATTTTTAATATACCACATGTACAACTTTTGTATTTAATGTAAGAACAGAAACTGTGCCGTTTAAATTGAAGGTCATTTTACGTTACATGGGACTTTATACATTAATTGACTGATTGGAATGTTTTTTTGCAAACTTATTTTCTCTAAAATAAAAAAACCCTTCTCTCTCTCTCTCTCTCTCTCTCATCTTTCCTTGGAATCCTACAGTGTCTTGTTTTAACAGTATTTTAGAGGTGTAGTGTAAGCCACGGACGCATGTATTAAATGAATACAGCTAAGCTTAACGTTAGCCCATCAACATCGACTAGGAAGTAATTAATATTTTTCTGTATTTGGCATCCCTCTCACCCACCTGGAGATTCTCCAATTGAAATTCAAAAATTTTAAACCATTTAATTATGTTCTTACATCTAATCCAAAAAATACACTCCTATGATTCTGAGCTTCAAATTCATAAAAAAGAACATTCTCTTTTCATCCGTTTCGAAAAACGGTTGCATTTAAGACTATAACCTAAATAGCGATATCATACTTTAATATGGTTAGTATAGCGTGTATATACAAATACAACATATTAAAATCTCATCCTACCTGTTTTTCTATCCCGAAAACGAAAAATTATTCCAAAGCCCTATAAAAATATATCAGTCCCGCAAACCGTATGTGTGTGTGTGTGTGTGTGTGTGTGTGTGTGTGTGTGTGTGTGTGTGTGTGTGTACTCACGCGTGTACACATACTTATATATAATAACACTGTCTGCTTATAACGCGAGCCCTAGGCGCATCATTCTCCTCCCTCGTCTAATATAATAGGGAGTACGTACGACCGTCGACCTCGCGGGCGCCGATGACGAGGACGCGGCTGCGGGGCCGGCCACCTCCGCCGCGGAAGCCGAACCGGGGCGCTCGACGGCGAAATTGAATTTCGCGGAGTGCCTGCGGCTGCTGCAGCGCTCCGAGCAGGAGGACGACGATGGCGAGGAGGGGGAGGAGCAGGGTGAGGAGATAGAGGAGGCGGAGGAGAACGAGAACGGGCGACTCGAGTGCCTGCGGCGAGTCGTAGCCGCCGCCAGGGCTGACTCGGCCGCGCTCCGAGGGGGCGACTTAACAGGTAAAGTGGATTTATGTAAAGTTTTTTTTTTTTGCTTATACGCGCGTGTATCGCGCATTTTGTAAGTCGCTTTGTTTTCGCCTGCGATGTAAAGAGCGACTTGTAATAATGCAACTCCGTCATGTATTTAAAAATTTTATAAACACATACCTGTATAATGATTAATTGTTTACATTATTTTAATGGCGCTTTTAAAGATATATGCCAACTATCCTACATATATGTACTATACTATAAGAAACATTAACAACAGTATTTTTGAACATAAAAATACTTTGAAATTTGCATATACATCAGCAAGAATTCTGTTTGAGATAAATGAAAGAGGCATTATTGATTATAATTGTGCAATAAAAACAAATTAACGAAATAGTTATATACAGAATAAATAATCACTAAACAAACTCCATATAAATATGAAATTTATTTCATATGAATCTTCAGAAATTTGCTTTTCCCGTCATTCTTTTTATAATTTCTTAATATTAAGGCGATTTGCGTGTTATTGAATATATAAATTCTTATATTTTTAGATTGTACAATTTTAAGAGCTATATTTTACTTTGAGAGTGGTCGCGAATTCCGAAAAATTGGGAGAAAAATGTATACGAATAAATGAGCATAATTAATGAGTGCTTCCGAAGTATGATGAAATTTCCCTCGCCTATCGGATTCGCTAGAGATATGCATGGGGTCTACTAGAGTTGAAAAGCTGGGTTATATTTGTTAATCTGAATTTATAGAGATTTACTAATAAAAATGCATGAAAATTACGTCTCTTTCATTCTCTTGAGCGGATGGTTAAAGAATGTAGAACTATCGCCCCATATACATTTAACGATTTATTTTTTCTATGGCATTAAAACATATGTGTTATATTCTTTGTAATCTATTTTCTTCTAATGTTTTTGCATATATATATATATATATATATATATATATATATATATATATATATATAATTATTTTCATTTTTCAATATGTTGTATAAATAAACAATGCCGATGGTTTACTTATTCATGAACAGCCAATGTAAAATTGTCCACGGGAAGAAATCTCTGTTCCGTAGATGCCTAAAGATTGTCCCAAAGAAAGAATTAAAATAATCTTAATGGATAAACTTTACAGTATGGAAATCTTTTATCTAAAAAGAAAATTACTTTTCTTTAAATCTGCTTGAAGTATATGCACAAAACGATTCGTTGTTTTTGCAAACCATATCATTAAATCGTATAAAACATATATTTCGGGTAATAATGATTCCGGAAATATTCGCCTGTATCTAAAAAATGTATTCAACAGAAAATATGTATATCGATGGGATGTATAACTTTCGTTTGGGATATTTTTCGAAACTTACTGAATATTATCATTATCAACCTATATATTAGAAAAACCATCATTTTTCTGTTTTTCGCCATCTAAAAATATAATTTCAGCCAAATTCATATTACGATATTCGTACTTAACACCCTAAAAAACTTAATTAAACAAATTTTCAGCTCTGTATGCGTACTATTTCTGTCGATTTAATCCTATAAGAAAAACACTTTTCTTGTTGAAAAATTTAATGTTGCAACTCTATATATAGAAACCGATCCAGACATTTAAAAAAAATATATAATAATAATAATAAAATGAAGTCAACAGTAGTACACACAAACACACACATACGCGCGCGCACACACTTAAAAAAATTCCCCAATAAACGTTACCTTGTATGATATACATATATATGTAACATATATATAATACGTTTCATCGTTTTTGCGGCGCAGCCCACGAATCCGCGACCACCGAGTCGCCCCCGCCGTCCCTCGAGCCCGTCCCCGGCATCGCGAACGACGCCGCGCTCGCGCCCTCGGCGGATCCGCGCCCCAAGCGCGAGGCCAGCTTCGCGGCGGCGGCGACGGACCCCTTCGCCGCCGCGCCTACGCCCGCGCGCGAGCGTCCGCTGCGCCGCCCGTGGAGGCGCGACCCGCGCGCTGCGGCGCGGCCGATGCGCGAGGCCCCGCGATCGAGGCGGCAGATGAGGCAGCAGCGGCTGCGCGGCCATCGGGCCGCCGTGTTCTCGAAGCGAGCCAACCGTCCCCATACTTTCAGAGCGTAAGATTATGCGTATAGATATCTATATATATATATATATATATATATATATATATATATATATATATATATATATATATATATATATATATATATTCATTCAAAAGAATTGAATGAAACATATGTAAAGAAATATTGTTGACGAGGTTGAAAAGGAGAGTGTAATGTACAATAATTTTAATCAATAATTTTACGTATAGACGCGCGTATACATGAATTTTTGTAAGATTGAGGCGAAACCGATAATTTACGATTAAATTTCATAAGAGAAACGTATAGAATGTAATATTTACCATATATATAATAAGCTTTATTTCAGTTCTCTAAATGAATCTCCATTTATATATAATTTTCAGCACTGTAAAGCAATATCTGCAACATATATATACTTTTTTTAATTTTATCCATTTGAATTTTCTTTTTTTTTCTTAATATTAAAATTAAATATTATACTTATGTCGATTGTTTTGAATTAAATTAATAATTATTTTTATCGTTATAGTTTTTATACTATAATATATTAAATTAAAATAATGACAGTTAGACTGCCTTTGTTTATGATCATCTACGAAAAATCTGAAATAGAAATTACTACTACAAGAAATTAAATTAGATTAAAAATTAAAAATAATAAAATAAAATAATAATAAAATAGAATAAAAATGATAAATAAAATAAAAATAATATTGTATGTTAGTAAAGGACAACCTGAATGCTAACATCACCTTAAATTTAAATTCACCGTTAGTGTGTGACGTTTCGAACCACTAAGGTTCATCTTCAGGAACTATAATCAACTGGGGGTAACTATAAACAAGGATAGTCTGACCGTCATTATTTTAGTTAATATATTATGTTATAAAGACTATAAGATGGATAAAAATATTTCTTGATTTTTTAAATATACAAGGTGTATATATATATATATATATATATATATATATATATATATATATATATAATATATAGACACACACAGTAGAAGCAAATATATTTCGAAGGAAAAAATTTTAATAAAATGTTTAAAATAATAATTTCAATGTTTAACGACAATTCTAAATTATTATAAGAAAGTACATCTTTGTGTATATATACAGATGCATAATGATCAACTGAAATTAATCATACAGATAAGAAAAATTTAACAACATTTTACAATAGATTAAACACAAATATTGTCGAATAAGACGAACAGAAAATTTTCAATTCGTCGATGACGCAATTATTAAATATTAAAGCTGCCTCGGAATCTATAATCCTGGATTGGAATCTCTGTTACGCGTCGCGATGACGTCCGTGCACCACGTAAAAGTTGAACGATTGAATATACCTCGATATATTAGACGTCACGAGTGTGCATGTAGAGATCGTTGAGTAGTCAATAGGCGCTTCATTTTTATTTCCAATTAAGAATTATTCTCGATTTAGTTTTATTGGTAAATTTTATAATGTGCCATTATATTCACAATAGTAATTGAAGAAACATTTTCCAGCCCGACCGCTATGTACTCTATAATACTACTATTATGACAGTTTAAAGTATAAGAAAATGACATATATAACTCGATTCGTGAAGGATTTTAAACTAAATTTCTACACGGGTACACGTGAACATATGACATGTTCTCAAGGTCGATATTTACTTGTTGCGCAGGCGTTTCATAACGAAATGACATTCCACTGTAATATCACAGTGATCTTAATACTTTTAGTACAGTCGATTAAATTTTCTCTGTTACAGTGATGTTTATCAAGGCTCGAAACAGAGATTCAAATTACGGATTGCATGCTATGCTTCGCAACAACAACAAAAAATTATTATAACATAAGCTCAAATAATATAATAATAACAAATAAAGCATATCAGCACGCGTATAATATAATAATATAATAAAGAAACAATCAAGTATAATTTTTTTTCATCATAAGCTAACAAAAAGTACAAAATAAAATTAACACATGTTCGGATATTCTTAACGTTTTAGTACACATAATTAGAAGATATTTTAAATCGTACTCCATTGTGCGAAGAAAAGCCTGAATGATCGAATTATTCGATTTATTACTACACAAAATTTTATAGATAGCGCATGTAAAGAATAATATTTTCTTTTTTGCGCAATTAATCCGAGAAGGCCAGAGCGGAAAGATTTTACGAAGCTTGCTCGATTGTCCGCGCTATTCTCTCGGCTGTTCCACCCCCCCCCCCACCTCCTTCGTTGCACCGTCCTCTCGATCCGACTTTCTCCTTGCGAGACCAGCTTCTATCAGAGTTCGAGGGAGTCGAGGAAGTGGCGCGTACGCCTCCCACTCGATCCGATCGCCCGCCCCCCACCCCCCGTGACCCAGCGATCCGTGCGCCAATAAAGCTGCACAATCGCGCGCTCCGATTCGCCCAAAATTTTCGGCGGGCTTCTGTCGGGAACAGCGAAAAATCCGATAGATGAGAATTTTTCACGCCCCGCCGAACGATCCAAGAACGGGGCAAAAAAATTTTGCCGCGACGGTGGCATTAAAAAAAAAAAACAAAAAAAAAACAAAAAAAAAATCCCACGTGTTCGGCTCGTCGTCGTAATTGCAATTAAATTTCGACTTAACGCTCAAAAAATCATTTATAGTGACAATTTCGTGGCGTTATTATTTCACTGTATACGTAGAGAAGCTGTTCCCCCCGTGTCCCACCACCCCCGTCGTTTATTTCGCTGACATTCATTCGTATTCCGTAGTATTAGATTGCAATTGTTATACTTATAGAACAAGATTCACTTGTTCGTACTAAGGCAATTTTGATCAGTTTCATTTGCGTTCTACCATGAAAAATCTCTATCATCTGCACGCATACACACTATTGTATATTTAGGTTCGAACAGAAATTTAATTCCAGAGATTCGCCGCTATTTTGAATTTTATGCGCCCCCCCCCCTCCCCAGACCTTCAACGAAGGAACTATCCGTCGCGAGGTGGCGCCCACCTCACCGCGGATTCTAATATTCCGCGACATACGGCAACCCGCTCGACTAACCGAAGCAGCATATATATATATATCGACCGTCCCGGATACGCAATGACGAACGCGCGAGTAAGCGCGACCGTTCGCCGTTCAACATAGTCCCCTGATACGCCGGAGCGCGCGCCGCGGCTCGCAATCCCCAGATCTCGATGGTAGGCGGACACGGCCATGCATAAATACAGGGCCGCTCGATCGAGCATCCTGCGCTCCCGATGCACGAGACTCAGTAGCTCGCTCGAATAAATATTTTTATCGCGCTGAAAACATATATATATATACACAAGCTCATTTTCCCCTTATGGTTTCCTATATCGGTCGATCCAGTAATATTCCTTAAATCATAATAATGATATCATAAGTACAATAATGCATTATTAATGTCACACGCACACTTTGTCGTCATATATGGATAAAAGTAACTATATACTTTTCCTGCGACACTTTCGACATTATAAACTCCTGGCCCATCGAACTTGCGATGCGATCTTGAACGTTTCTCAAACTTGGGCGGAGATATTTTTTATTATTTTTTTTTTTTTTTTATTTACTCTCGCGTCGCTTTCTCCGTATTTATCGTATGCTCTCCCGATAGTCGAACCGTCCCGACTTACTCAAATAGATTTTTAAATATCATATATACCCAAAAAGAAGTGTGTCACGAGAGCATTCTCTACGATTTATTATTTTTTCCTGATACACGAACGTTTCCCAATACTTATTATATTCATATAGAAAGAGTGTATAAGGTACAATACGCATATATATATATATATAGATATATATATATATTATATATATATATATATATTATGCGGAGACGATGTTGGGTAATAAATTAATATTGCATCAGAATTACGGGGTACCATGTATTGGGAGTGTATAGTATAAAAAAGAAGTAAAAAAACAGCTTACCTGTATATAAATAGTTAATTCCATCCTGCAGGTTCGTCGCGTATACATGTATATATAATTAAATATACCGTGTTTCGCCTGCCTTTCGCCTGAGTTTGAGTATGAAATATTAGGTCGAGCATAATAGTAAGGAACGAGGCTTCATAATAGTATAAGTGACAGGCTTTTCATATATATATATATATATATATATATATATATATATATATATATATATATATATATATATAATATGTATATTTACCATATAAGAAAATGTTACTCTGTCATTCTACAAGTTCGGTGTATTGGGAGAATTAGGAAGCCGAGAAGGTTTTTAAATTTAATTTGAATTTATTCATCTCTAACATTTGGAATAAATGGAACTATAAATTTTTTAAAAATAGACGAAAACGACAGTAATTGACGTAGCAACACAATCGAAAAGTAATAAAACAAGCGAGCAGCAAATATTTATACACAATGGTCACTTATATGCCGCTTAAATACAAATTTAATTGTTTTTCTCAGTTGCGCCTATATATCATCTTTGCATCGGGTTACTTTTACCGGCGAAAAAATTAAATCCTTTCGAGAATAAGGCGAGGCTCCAATTTTTTTGGCAATCTCATAGAGAGGTATTTATGGCTGAAGTGCTTTATTATCGGATACAGTGAAATATATATATATATATATGGCATATATTCGCTATATTTTAATACTATAATAAGTGAATATAAGCCTACGGTGAACAGCATGGTCGTGGAACTGCAGAGTTTACAGGAAAGCTCGAATAGAATAATATATTGAGAGAAATTAATATTAATATATTCTGTTCTGTTTTATGTCAGTTTTCGGACGGATACGACTAATTACGACTAAATACGTCAATTATTCTTTTGAAGATACTATTGTCGATTGTAATACAGTTGCTCTATAAAATAATGAATCTGTTGTTTCTTATAAAATAATCATTTGTTATAACGTTAGATGAAAATTGTATACCACTTGTGTTAATACTTTTTATCAATTTAGTATCAGAATGCTTAAAACTTTTTTAACTTTTGTATACAAATTTCAATTGTGTATAATTTAATCTTATTTGATATTATTAAGGATACAATTTCTGATGAGACTATTTAACGATATCATTTTCACTATAAGTCAATAAACAGTTGCAATTGAAAGTTTTGCTTAGGTATTTTTTTAACGTAGTTATTTAAAATTAACGATTGATTAAATCTTATATTATAACTAATGGCTAATCACATATGATGTGCTAAAATGTTAAGGTATATTCGCATCGGATAGGATAAATTCAATTTTCGTCGATGCGATTCCAGGCAGAAAAAGTAATAATACATATTTATGAATCAAAATCAGAATCAACAATGCCGAATGCGTCGAGATTAAATAAAAATTAATAAATATTTTCATTTTAACATTGTTAACAATAAACAAATATAACTATATAAAATCGATATTCCAATTTTACAATATACAATTGATTTTGTATGTAACAATAACTTATACGAATATAGTATCATTCAAATAATATAACAAAGTAGAATTGTAATTATGTACATATTTAATACATATATATATATATATATATATATATATATATATATATATATATATATATATATGTATTAAAAAATGTTTATCCAATATTTGTTCAAGCGAAATTGATGATTTTTTCTCATTTTGTTATCAACCATTTTTCCCTTGATTTTTCAGGAAAGGTGAAATAGTGACGAAAATCCCGGAGAAGCCCAATCAAGGCTCGCATTCATTGGCCTTGACCCTTTTTATAATTATTACGGCACTGATAACCTCCTGCCTGCTTCTGCTATACCTCCATAAAAGAAGCCAGAACCAAAATTTTCTATTCGAAGATTTTTGTTGGTATGAAATCATTGATGTTTTTTTTTATTTGGCACCTTTCTTTCTACACAAAGTAAATTTGCATGCGAATAAAAGATGGGATAAAATTATAAATAAATCTATATAATCATTCTTCTTTCCAATAATATTTTATTTATTGATATAAGAGCATACATTAGCCGCATTTTTTTTCAAATCTAACGGCATTATGTAGCTGATAGCAAACGTCAAAGTAATCTACGGTTCAAGCGAATAGCCAACAAAACAGAATTTGACCAAATTACAAAGGATCATATTCGACTAAAGATGTCTAAACTAATATCAATACCCTTGTCTCGTATCCAAATATAATAATGCATAAAACTACACACATACACACATGCGCGCGCGCACACAATGGACAAAAAATAAGAAAGAAAAAAACCCGATTCCATTTTCCCCGTCAGTCCGCCGGTGATCGGCTCGCGTAGGGGCCAGCTGAGCTGCTTCGGTAAGGACGAGGGCGACGGCGACGGCGACGGCGACGACGACCGCTGCACCTGCTGCTCGGCGTCCTTCGCAGCCGACGATCGGTCCGCGACGCGGACCCGGCCGAAGCCGCTCGCCGCGCGGCGTACGAGGAGGCCGGCGCGCCCGTTTAGGCGCAAGGCCGGGCAGCAGCAGCAGCCGACCGCCGCGGAGCCGCCCCCCTCGTGCGGACGGCACTACAGGATCACGGAGAGCGAGCTCAGGGAGATACAGAACAAGATCGCCTGCGTGCTGCGGCAGGACTGCCCGAAGTGCCAGTGCTGCAAGTGCGACGGACAGGCGGGTTCGTTCGTAGAGATATATAGTGCGCCGTGTGTACGCCTGGGTTGCCGGGTAGGACGGGGGCGGGCGATGGGTGACACAGATCCGCGATCGGTGCAGTTAATTTTGAAAACGGCGACAAAGAATCATTAAACACGAGTTTTATCGTAGGAACATCAAATAAATGACCGCGTAAATTGTGTGCATTTAATAAGAATATACTTTATTAAAAATGATATATATATATATATATATATATATATATATATATATATATATATATATATATATATAGAACAATAGCAAAAAGGGAACACTTTTAATGCTACACAAACTATGAGAGAATAACGATCTTTCTTGTCTGGTTGCCGTTTCAAAACTAAAACTACCCGCATCTTCTGCAAAGATTCAAATAATAGCATAAACTTCTGTTCGCCCCTAACCCCACTTTCTATCTTTTACAACAGTATTCCTTTCTACTCACTTTCCACATCTTCCACTTTTCATACTTGATTCATATATACCTCAGGCACTCACGACCCCTCTCTCTTTCTGTCTCTCTCTCTCTCTCTCTCTCTCTCTCTCTCTCTCTCTCTCTCTCTCTCTCTCTCTCTGCATGCATACACGTATAGTTACACTCCAACATTTATGAACAAAAGTTATTTAATCAAAGTAAAAAACTTATTATATGATTTACAAATACCGGGTATTATCAACGTGTATCGATGTTGAATTTTTACAAGTCCAATTTTGAATCTGATAAATTTACGTTGTTTCGCTTGGCAGAATAATTTTTTGTCTTTCACCCGTGGGGGATTATTTTATTAATTTATTAAGATACAGTTTTATTCAGGCGGGGACTTGCGCTGCTGGCGAATCGCAGTTAGAGTTACGGATAACTGTGCCTAATATACCCGGCCTCGCCTATAATTCATAAGAAAAATTCCCGGGAATTTCCCCATATACTGATAATATATTAACGATACAATACTGATTTTAAATAGAGAATGTTTGGTTCGCAACAATATATATATGTATGTACGTATGCGCCTCTACCCCTGGCATTCCACAGCCGAGCCGAAACCGCGCAGATTCAAGTTCTTCTGCAAGAAGAAGAGGAGCCCGCTGTGCGCGGACAGCCGATGCCGCGAGCACAGTGTCAAGCAGGCCGTGGGCGCGTACGAGCGCAGCCAGCCGGCGACGAACGGCGGGGTCGCGAGTAAGGCCGCCCGCGGTGCCCTGGGCCCGGGAAGGAGTCCCTGCGAAAAGCCGTCCAAGCGCAAGGTCGACTTGAACATGAGAAATTGACGACTATGCGTGTGTATATATGCATATACAGATAATATAATAACAATAATGTTCGAATGCACGGATCGGTCCCCTTCCTGTAATCTATGCGTAAATAAATCCGCGATCGATAGAATACGAGTATATATATATATATATATATATATATATATATATATATATATATATATATATGAATACACGGTGTGCGTGTGCGGCGGTGTGTGGTGGTGTGTGTGTGTGTGTGTGTGTGTGTGTGTGCGTGTGCGTGCGTGCGTGCGTGCGTGAGTGCGTGTGTGTGATTTTTGCTTCTCTCGCTTCACTTCAGTGCTACTTATACCGGGAAATATAATTATTATAGATGATGATATATACTTTAAGATACCCTCGCTATTATAGTTCTTAAACAGATAGTAATAGATATAACTATTTCTACGCAATATAAATAGATAAATAAATCATTATTCTACTTATGAATTGTATGCTGTACCTTATTGAAAGAAAAAGCTCTAGTTTTCTAAAAAAACATACACACATATAACATAATTCTTATATATAATATTATCTATAAATCAATAGAAATTCTTCATATATACATACGCTCGGCGTATCTACCGAGTCTTCACAGGCTATAGCAGCAAAGTTTTCAAAAAACTATAAAAAAAAGGGTAAGTATATGCTTTTATTGATAAATAACCTTCTCTAAAAATCAATAATATAGAACGATATTTGGATGAAGGATGTAAAACACAATTCGAATTTTTTATTAAATCTCAACAACAATGCCATTACTAAGACGAATAAAAAAAAAGTAATTTCAGTTAACACAATCCATTAGATAAGGCGATAAAGATTTTACAACTGTATTTTTACAAATTTAAAGAGTCAGTTTAAAATAAAATACGATACAATATTGCAAACATGTTTTAAATATAATAATTCTTTTAATTATGTATCATGTACATTTAAATGAATGTTCATATATTCAACATAAACCAACATTTACAAAATAAGTTGCTTTAATTACAATTCAAACCTTTATGGTATATGAAATCTTCAAATAGTAAACTACTCCTATAATTTTCAAGCATTGCAATTAAGTCAAGCATATATATAATAATCTATCCTAATATACATCAATCTATAATAATATATCCTTTAAACAAATAAGTTTGGAAATCACTTATTAAATTTAATCTTTCAATCTATTAACTACTTATGCATTAACTATTAATATCCACGCATCATTATATGCGAATGATTATATTAGTCAAACTTCATAGGTAAACAAAAAAGTCTTATTTCAAACTAAATATTGGTGACAGCCATTACTAATTTAATAAATAATTTTACCCGAGAAAACACTTATGGCGCGGTCTATCATAAACCGCTCGGATCTCGCTGCAACAGCAATCCGAAAAATCACGCAAATTGACCTTTGACGTCAACCGCATCTACGATTCATTTTCATTTCTTCATGAGTAAATGTTTCTTATTTAATGAATGTTCTTTCATTAGTAAATGTGATAGTTAAATCTTATTTGAAATTTTATTGTGAAGTAAAATATAAAAATTATTAATATTTGCAACTTAAAGTAATTACTTGTAAAAGCAATGTTACAATTAAATAATGAATTTTTTAATAAAACCATGCAGTATGTTGACCTGAACGTATTTTGCAATAAAAATAGTGATTTGCTTATAATTGACTCCAAACGTTGATATTTATAAACTTTGTGAAAATTATTGTACAACCCTTATAATAAGAAAGTTCTGCAGCTTGTGATTATAAATGAACTCGTTGAAAATGTACATATTCAGTAAATTAAAATAATAATTAACAGCAATCAATTTCTGTAAGAATTCTCAAAATTAAGATTAGATTTTTGGAAGAGTTATTTAATACCTAGTTACAAGTTTGTTTTTAGTTTGTTTTATGAATAATTTTATAGATCGTGTAAGAAAGGTGTATTGAATCCCAATTAGTTTATGAGTTTTGCATCTTAAGGAGATCTACCCTTAAGCTTAATCTATTGACTCTGAGTTAATTTTTGTACATTTTACTTTCAATTTTTGTAATTTATAATTTGTGTAATTTTTTAATTTGTTCAAAAGGCTCATGTCGTTATCTACAAACATTTGAAAATAAATCACGTTCGTTTAAATAATAATCATTCAGATCTTGTAGATTTCGTCGTTACTAAAACTTAATTATTTCATTAACTTTTGTATTCGCAAATCTTATAAAATATTTTCCAAACTATTTTCAAATTTCATTGTATCATTTTCAAATGTTATATTTAACGAGTACGCTCGATTAATGATTAATGTATTTATTTGTAAAAATTTTTTTCGCTGAACAAGCATATAATGACTTTTTCAGGCATAATTAATTATTTCGAATCTTTTCGTGTAATAACTTCAAATTTACATTTTTTTATTGTAGATTGTTAGCTTCATAAGTTTTTCGTTTACTGAACAAAAAAATTATTTTAGTCGAGCTCAAGTATAGAATCCACACTTTCAAAACATGTGGCTAAGCTTACAGTCGAGCCTACCGTAGAGTTTTTTAAATATTCTTTAAGACACATTGTTGTGCAGGCAATGCTCTTTCCATATAGCTTTTACTTGATTGTCTGATATTTTCAATCTGGCAGTAATAAAAAAAAAAAGAAGAATCATAATGCTCTTACTAAATATTGTGGAAAAATTTTTTAGTACTATTTCAGTTTTTGTTGTGTCAAAATCGTGTGAACGTTGACCATTAACTGTGCAGTATGAAGTACACTATTGCGCAATTGTGCAAATCATATACACTTGTATTATTAAGCAAATGGTGCTTTAAGGGAAGTCGAGCGACTTTATCGCAAGCGTTGGTGGCGTCAAAAAATGATCGGTTTTTATCAACGTGGTGGTAACCTACGTATTAGTGAGGCCGTCATCGACAGATCCCACTATTTGGTTTTTCTTTCTTCGTTAATAGTTCCGTCTAGTTTCTCCCTTTCCAGGTCCACGAGCACTTGCCAAGATCTGTGCGTCCTGATTGGCTGATGGACCCTGGCGCAGAGCGCAAAAACTATTCGCAACCGTCCAAAATTGATTCGAAATTTACACATAACTTTGCCTTCTCGATCGCGTTGTGATACGTTGATCATTTATTTCGGAAATACCGTGTATATAACCTTTCACTGGTTGTTTACGCTCATTTTTTCATTACGCTTATCATTTTATATCATTTTATATATGCTATATCAAACTGTCATCTCTTACTTGATCCTTATTACTGGCAGCTATTGCTGACGTATGTGTTTTCAAAATCGATAAGTTGCTTGTTGCAATCGACAGGGACCAAATTAAAAAGTGTGGTAATTTATTATTCTCAGTATACCTGAAAAAGCTTACAAGTTAATTTTCTTAATGATGGAAAAAGTTCATTGATTGGAAACAATCGACATCAATGTATTAAAGTATGTACGTATATCTAATACATATAACAGTGTTAGCGGGCACAAACAGTAAACTGTGTTACCAGGGCTTACTTGCCTACATCGATAAAGAACGGAGACTCTCTGACGATGATGCTTCTTATATATATATATATATATATGAATCGGCGGCTTATTAGCGCGCGACTCCGCCGCGGACTCCTTGACGGTTGACGCTCCCTCAAATGCTGATGACACTTGAGTTTGCACTATATATCCGGACAGGAAATGCACCAATTGGATGCGCGCGTTGCTGTATATATATAAATATATATATATATATATATATATATATATATATATATATATATATCAATACGTGAGCACGCACGTATGTGTACTTAGTCACAAAGGCGCGCTTAATATTGACTCTACGATGCTTTCGATAAGCTAATATATATATAATGCTTAAACAAAGCTGGAGCTTTATTAGTGACCCGAGTATATAAACATAGCTGGAATTGACAACTGGGAGAAAATGGGTATAATCATCGCGTCGGCGGCGCTGATATATAGAAGATGATTGGACTCAATTGGAAAAGGATTTCTGCTGCTGGCAGCAATTTATACTATTGTCGGTGGAATGCTTCGATCGAATTTACTCTTTTCTCCCCTCTTTATTAAATATACGTTCAAGGATAGAATTAATAATACACACACACACACGTGGATTTTTTACTACTTTTTACTACTCTTTTTTTACTAAATATAATAAAAATGGATGATGATATAATATCTAAACAGTAAATTATATGCTAATAATTATTAGTTCGTAACCGGAGGTATTAAGTAGAGAATACCATTTGTCCACTCATCTCGGTCCAATCTACCGCAATGGTCAGTAAATAATAAATCAAGAAACGACATGAAATAACGAAAAACATATGAATTAATTCTTGAAAATATTTGTAATAATATATAAGAAAAAAAAAGTTTCTCTTATGAATATTTACGTGTACTATGTGAAACATCGAAGCTCTTACGCAAACTAAAAATATATGTTTAACCATCTATCTACTTTAAATATTTCATAAATGTAACCAATACCATACCGTTATGGTATTACATCGTAAATAATAGATGTACAAGCATGTTGCACGTATATAAAATATTTTTTAGGTATACATGCACATATGTATCTATCTATACATATATATAAGGAATGGAAATAAAGTCCTCCATAAAGTTTAGAATAAAGTTTATTAAAAATGTCCATTGGAGTAGTACACAAAAGAGGTTTGTTAAAAAAATAAATGTCGAATTTATATATGTATATTTGTGTGTGTGTGTGTGTGTGTGTGTGTGTGTGTGTGTGTGTGTATAGATATATATTTTAAAAAGACTCCTCTGGCGCTTCCAATCGACGACGGCGACGGTCTTGCTTTTGCAAAAATGCAATCTTTGGAGAAAAAATAACGATGAAGAGGAGGATGTATGTGTGCTGTATAAGGGCAGAAGAATAAGTATATAGTGGAGCGGAAGGTGAGAAGAGAGCTTCCTTTCACCGCGCGCTTCCGGCGCTCTTGTCGCGGCGTCGGGACGGGCGGGCGGCTTCACGCCGTTACCGTTCAAGTATATATAATACCGCGAAAATTCTAACCCCCCCGTCGGTGTGAATAGATATGAATGTAGTGGAACCACGAAAACCAGAGAAATGTGTGTGCGCGCGCATGTGTATGTGTGTAATGTGAGAGCGCGAAAAAAAATCCGCATTACGAATATGCATTGGTTGAAGGTGTGTGCGTGTGTGTGTGTATATATATATATATATATATATATATATATATATATACGCACGTAAACCATTTTACCGCGTACAATATAACGCGAAGACGAACGCAACGCGAGCACCAATAGATATAACAATTCGCGTATACACATATATATATCCCATACATGTATTTTTATTATTATTATTATTATTATTATAATATGTATATAAACAATTGTTCAAAGCCAAGTTCTGTTGATCTATGCACTGCAATGTTATACACGTTTATTTACATTACCGGTGTTGCGATTTTAACCTTTATAAAAGATTCTATATATAATAAGCATACGGATTACAGAACGATGCAGATTTTTGAAGATATACGTGCGCATTATGTACGTATTATAGCTATACATCGAATATGTTATTTTACACACCTTTCGTGGACGTTTAAATTAGAAAATTCAAAATTCTTTTAAAATACGTACACGCTGTAAACGCACACGCTTATACATAAATAATGATAATGATACGAACTAGAAGAATTAACAAACACATATTTTATAAAAACATATGTGTATATATCATATTTCGATTCTATTTAAAAAAACAGCAAGAAAATATAAAAGAATTAAAATAATCCTAATTGATTATGTAAATATATATAAATACATACATGCATGTGTGCGCGTGTGTGTGTGTGTGTGTGTGTGTTTGTGTGTGTGCGTGTGTGTGCGGGTGTGTATCTGTATACATTAATTTACAAATTTATAGTATATTTGCGTTGAATTTCAACTCGCATAGAAGAGACGTATTAAACTTTATCAAGTCTCTTTTTTGTTAAGTTTTTAAAACGCTTCTTAATAAAAAGTTGAACGAACAAGTCACATGCACGTACGTGTATATATATATATATATATATATATATATATATATATATATATATATATATATAGCACAATCACAAGATTTAAGATGTTTGCAATAAATCTTTCTATTTCAATATATAGCTGGAATCGCTTATCTTTATATTTAACCCATAAACTAGTATCTCGACAGGATTCAAAATTAGATCCTTCCATCATCGATTGCCTATTCGACGATTCAAAAGTGAGATTTTTTACTTTTCTACAATCGCAATTTCACTTATATTAACGTGGTTCAATTTGAACTGGTAGGACGCCACTTATTATATAATTTATTTTATATGAGTTATTTATATAATTCAAACGAACCAAAAAAGCATAAAAATTTACATATCCATAAAACTAACTTGTACTAAAATTTCAATAAGCGATACAATTATATGATATCTATATTGATATAAAAATGCTAAAATCTTATAGCTTTAAAACTTAAAGATTTAATGAAAAATTATACGTAAAAGCGTAGTATTTCCTTATAGTTTGTTGGGTTGTACAAACCTCTCTGTCCGTTACAACGTCTAATATACTGTTACAATTTTTTCTTAACACACATATATATGCCGAATTTGCCTATAATTCTCCTATGTTTGTTTGTTTTTTTTTTTGTTTTTTTTTTGTAACAAGCTAATAAAATAAAAAATTATCATGCTATGTACAGAGGGGTATGTTGCCCGTGTAAGCAATTCAACCCAGTCAATCGAGCGTTGATATAGTTGAGACTTTCAGTCATGTGTAACAATGGACGCTTCTATTTTTACTTCTTACTATTCATGTATAGAGAGAGAGAGAGAGAGAGAGAGAGAGAGAGAGAGAGAGAGAGTATCTAAAGAATGCGAGTATAGACGAGAGGATCGAAAACGTATAGTAACTGCACATTGCTGCAAGTGAGTTTGTATCTTCCAAGTGTGTATGTATGCATATATATATATATATATATATATATATATATATATATATATATATATGTGTGTGAACATGTGGATGGGTAAAAAAGGAAAAGCCAGGGAGAAAGAGAGAGAGAGAGAGAGAGAGAGAGAGAGAGAGAGAGAGAGAGAGAGACATAAAAGATATAGATAGGTGGCGAGAGATAGAGTGAAAGAGAGCGAGCGAATGAGCCTGCATTACGTTGTGAAGGGTTGGAATATGCCACTGTAAGCTGCGTCGATCGTCTTATTCCAGGCCTCCGCAGTCTCAGCCGTGAATTTCGCCCCGAGCTTTTGTCGCAAAACGTCTATCATTACGTCTTTCAGCTTCTACAAATTATCAAGATGCAACAGCTTTATAACGTGGAAAGAAAACAATTACAATTTACGTATATATAATTAAGTGGCCTTAAAAACCTCGGCGTAATCCCAGAGCGAAACAAACGGACGTTTTCTCGGACCAAATAGCTCTATATATATATATGTACATTGAAATCATCATCGTAGAGTTTAATTTAAAAGGTTTATTTTATTTGCATATGGCATCTGTAATGAACCGTTATCGTTTATAAAAAGAAATTATAATTTTGGAATTTTATATTAAATAGAGAGGGCCTTTGAGAAAAAAGTCTATTTACTTTCTTATTTGATTATATTAAATATGTAGAATACATATTTATACATAGCTGTAGAAGATTTGAAAAATTATGTGGATTTTCAACCATGCATTAGAAACCTGTATCATTTAGTTGATTTTACTCGTTAAAATAATTCCTGTCAACTGTTATATAGCTATTAAAAATATAATAATATTTATATTTTTATATACAACCTAAATCCATTAAGTAATTATCCACTTAAGAAAAACTAAAAAGTATTTTTATTAAAATGTAGTCATAAAAATATTATTTCTCGAAATTAATACAGAATTACAACGAATATCTTTATAAAATTAATGTTATTTAGTTACTATGCATACATACGTACATACATACATGCATACATACATATACATATATATGTGTATATATATATATATATATATATATATATATATATCGAATTTTTCGTACAAGGAATATTTATTTTATCTTTAACAAGGAATGTTTTTTAATGAAATTATATAAAAATGTTAGATAAATTTAAAATTCACTTTTAAAAAATATTTAAAAATTTCGAAAAAAACAAAATTCATTATAATGAATAAATAAAAGCAAAGTGAACAATAAAATAAAAAAAAGAACGTTAATTCTCTTCCTTCCTCTCGGAGTTAAATGATAGTTAGTCCCATCATTTAATTCAGTCAAAACAATCTAACTTTGCCCTGATGTATATATAGACCACAGTTATCAGATTTCGTCAACTCAATTCAAATTTTTCCTTCTAACTATTGCGCAAACCTTAGAGCCAGAAATCTCCAAATTCGCTTCAATCCTTTCGAGAAAAAAAACTCTTTAAGGCTGTGGCAAATTTATTTCCACCGGTATTACACACACACACACATATATATATATATATATATATATATATATATATATATATATATATATATGTACAGTTGGATTCATCGAGGCGTAATAATTTAACGAGTACCCAATATATATCAAATTGATGGCTGACTCTTTCTGATAGCGTATGCATATATATATATATATATATATATATATATATACATACACTTATACAATTGATCGAATATCCATCTGATCGAATGCACGCGACTAATATGCATCGCGATCGTGCGCCTTCCTGGCGCTCTCTTTCATCCATCTCTACTATACTCATATAACCTACATGAAGCAGGCGCGTGTACGTGCGATTCTGATATACATATATATATATACATATATATATATACATATATATATATATACATATATATACATATATATATATACATATATATATATATATACCTATTCCTTTTTTTTCACTCTTGCACGCGCGCCGCATATACCCTCCCGGAGGATTTTCTTATTGGCGGCGACTGGCCGGCGGTATGTACGCGGGTACGCGACGGCCGCAGTTCCGGCAAAGTTTGTCAATGAAAAACTTTTTTTATCCCTCACGGCCGAAGTTCGAAAGTAATTTCCGCCCACGATAATAAGAGATTTTGTTAAAAAAAAAAAAAAATAAAAGAATAATAAAAAATAATAATAATAAAAAAAAGGATGATGCGCTTTTTTTACTTCCTTCCGCGTTCGCCGAGCCCGAGCGAAATCAGCGCTTGGAAAATTAGATCCGATTCAACGGGAAATTAAAGCCTTTTCTTTTATACGCATAGACGGAAAATTAATTTCAAACTGTTTCGTTTAACGGCACTTCGGTACCGATAAAAAATAATTTGATCAGTTCGATAAGCTACAATAGTTGTGTGTGTGTGTGTGTGTGTGTGTGTGTGTGTGTGTGTGTGTGTGTGTGTGTGTGTTTGGGTGGGTGGTTGGGTGGGTGTGTCTATGTGATTATATTAAATTTCGATGCATTCCATTGATTTATTCATAACTATTTTTATGGATACCGTTAAGTCGCAAGATATATCGCACATTTAAAGCATTTTCACAGACTGCTGTGTCTTGTATCATTTCTATATTAAAAATAATTTTCTCCTCTCCTTTCAAAACTATATAGTCACTTATATAGACAAACTGCACGCATACGTCTAATATGCGCACGTATTCTGCGATGGGATTCGGAAAAAAATCTAGCAGATTCAATGCATCGCGGTTCATTATTTTGTCATTTTTTACCCTTTTTCTCGTATAAATGCCAGAAATTCGCGACACATTCGGGCCAACGTCGAAGCCTCTGACGCTTATTCAATATTCAAATACACAACGATTTGGCGAACACGATCTTTTCAATGTATTGCGGACCTCTTTCCAGACGTTTGTTTAAATATCTAATTGGGGCAATCCAAAGTTATCGTGATCGATCGATTAAAAAGCAGCAAGTGTAATTTTTCCACTTATTTAGTTATTTGATTGTAGCACTGATATACTATAATAATATACAACAAATATTAGTATGAAAGTCGATGAATAATAAGTGGAGCATATCAATGCTATGTACTACGTGTTGCAAACTGAATTGTTAGTTTTTTGTTCGTTACACCTTGATTATAATAACGATACTCTATTTGGGTGAAATTTTAAATTAACAAAAAAATTAACATAAATCAGTTAAGTAAATTCATACTGAAATAATCTTAAATCGGCATTATAAAAAGCGAGTTTTGTCAGATTGACCTATAATACATTAATTATTAAAATTAAAAAATCATTACAAATCAATCAGTGATAAAAATAGTTTTTTAATATAAATTTAAGATATGTATAATTTCGCCCATGAGAAATTGTATTAGAATAACTAATAAAATATCTACAATCACAGCGCTGTACGGCAACAAGTGTATATTAAACTATAAAGCTATAATGATACACTCGAAACAATAGATGACCTATATACAGCCAATGAGCAAAAATTATTACGGAAAGTGAGCAACAGATAGCGTGAATATTATATTGACGACGAATTGTAAGCGGAAAATTTAAATATAAAAATGAATCGATAGCAAAATTGGTATATTAATTAATTATTAAGAAATAAAATTTTTTTTATATTACTAGTTTTTGAATTTTTTCTTTAAGATTGATCTGTTTTTTATCGCTTATTGATTAGCAATAACTTTATATACTTTAATAATTACGGTATTAAAAAATCCAACAAAATTGACCTTTCGAATCACGGCTTTGAAATTACGAATGTGAAATGATTCAATTTTAGCAAGAATTTTCTGTGTTCAGTCTTTACAAAGTAGAACATTTTTTAATTACACGTTATCATAAATCAAAATCAATCACTCGAAATACGGAATCTTAAGGGTTTTCATGCATTCTGTTAAAAAATGTTTCAACTTTTCTTTAAACAATAGAAGCTCGAACATTGAACGGAAATTCTTGTCATTTATACGAGGACAAGGGTTGACTATGTTTTATCTTATAGTTAGTAAAGGTACGAGATTATCGATATTATAATTTGTTTATATTATTTTATTTATTGTCAGCTCTATGTTATTATCGAATGCCGCGGAAATTTAGAAATGCAGAAGCTCCGTACCACTAGGCTTTTTTTTTGCAAGCTCTCTGTGACTTTCAACTCGAACGAAACAAATCATAGACTGATATTTCTAAAAGTTGCTTTAAAAAAAAAAAAAAATTATAAAAAAAAACTACACTCTATATCGAATTTTCGCGCAAATTCTTTGCCACTTAAGACTTTGAATACTTCGAATTATTCTAATACCGCGTTCGTTCTCCTTGTATTTACGATTTCGAATCCTAGCAGAATGGGCAAAGTAAAGAAGTAGAAAAAAAAAAAAAAGAAAACCATCATCGCGCCGCTTGCGAACGACACGGCCGTGAGCCTGCGAAGCGTCGCCACTTACGAGAAACTGCTCCTTGGTCTGTCCGCGCCTGTGGTGACGCTCGCCGATGGCGACGAGACTGGCCTCCAGGAGGCCGGGATCGTTCAGGGAGTCGACGACGTTGCTCAGCGCCGTCACGATGCCGAGGCAGTGCGCCTGGAATTTCTTGTTGGCCGGCAGCTCGTCGAGCGGCAAGTCCTTGAACGAGCCGAAGACGCCCTGGTACTCCGGATTCCTCTTGAAGTAGCTGAACAGAGATGGAACTTGGAATTTACAGGGGAATGGAAGCTTGTCGCTTGTACAATAGCGACACTGATATATAGACCCCTAACGGCAATGCAATATTGCTAAAATATTGGGTTTTCAGAACGGAATATTTTTGGCATCATTGTTGCGGTAATAGTTTAAAAATGTATCAGAACTATTGAAAAATCCTGTGGCCAAAGTACTTCGATGAAATATATGTAAAAAGAAATGGTTGATAACGTCGCATCAAAAACGTTGCTGAAATATTTGTTTCAAAATCTCTTTTTGAAAATATTCCTGCAATAATTGACGAAGATTCTGAAGTATAGAAGCATTGTAAAATAATTTTAGAAAATATTTCTAAAGAAATTTTGCGTTGACAACTTGAGACTTCGAGGTATTATTAACGAAGATGTGAAGAAGGCTCGTAACTTTCTCACCGGATTGCATGGAAAACATCCTTTTTTCAAAAGGATCCTTACGCTGTTAAACATCGACGTTCTCGGTAATAGAGATAGAATGATCAAACTATATGCAAAAATTATTGAGTGTACGACGAAGCGCATCTTTGCCAGCTAGTGTCGAATCACTTTTATTGAAATATTTCAGAGTAACATTTTCTAAATATTTTAAAAGATCTTTGATGCTTTAACATAAATTGTCCGAAATCTTTTCAAAATTTTTCATTAAAACGTTTTGAGATTGTTTCCGATACTATATTTATAAATAAATGTAAAATGTAATTTCTTTTAAATATCTATTATCGACTGTTTTAAAATATTTTATTCTAATTTTTTTGTACAAAAATTTTATTAAATTTTAATAAAATAGTTTAGAAATATTTTCTACCGTTTAGACATAATGGTGTGTATATATATATATATATATATATATATATATATATATATATATAAACTTGAATTATTCGAGGCTGCTTCTCGCAATTGGCAGTCGCCATATCAAAAGCCTCATTCACTTTATAAAAGCCTTATGCGATATACTTCTGTCTGTATAATGCCGACGTTATTCTAGAAGCCTTGAACGCGACGGAGCGCCCGATGAAGTTCTGGGCAAACCGAGAAAAAGCAATTCAGCCGCGCACGGTACTGAATGGGGTGGGGCGGGAGGGAGGCGGGAGGTATCGGATGCAAAGCAGGCGTAATAAGCACGACCGCAGGCGATATTAATATCGCCGTCTGGTTAATTCCATTACAATTGAGTTAAAACGACCCGTAATAATGATTATAATATACATACATACATATATATATATATATATATATATATATATATATATATATATATATAACTATGCATGTCACCTTAATGTTTTTTAAACATTGCTTCCAAGTCTTTGTCATTTAATTAGTAGTTCTGAAAAGCATGTTGCATGGCAGATAAACCAATGATAATTCATTGTAAATAAAGTCTCGAAATAATGAACGATACTTTTTGATTGCGAATTACTTATAGTTCTAACTGCCGCATATCTAATCATATATATACGTGCATCCGATGATTTACAGAGCTTTGTCAATAGATCTATTATCTATTATCTTATACTACTATATAATCCTTAATCATGCACTCTCGGGGCAAACTCTCTGAACGTGATGTAGTGTTAATCTTCGCAGTGCTAAAAGCGACGCTTTCACTGCTAAATCAATGAACATTCGACTTTTGACAATCCCCCGCAAATCGAAATCACACCGGCTAAAGGATGGGATGCACATTTACGCACTTGTCGGTTGCATTATAAGTTTTGAGTCGCCGACGTCGCGAAAAGCCGCGGGGGGGGGGGAGCGGCTGAAAATAATAATACTCACGTGAGCATGATGGCAACTCCGTTGGTGATGGGATCTTTCCTGACGATCGCCCACGTGCTCTGGACAAGCTTCTTCTGTCTGCACGTTAACCCGGTCGCCGGATCAACTGCAGACTCGCTGGCAGCGCCCCAAAATAGGCTCACCGACGTGCCCATACTGCGTCGAAAGGAAAAATAATGAGTTTCGCTTATACCAATCGACATTACGCCTGGCAATGCGTAAACAATACAAATCATATGAAACAAATGCGATATAAACAAAATGTAAAATTTACCTCGATAAAACTTACAACATACATGGCGAAAAAGTGAGGAATTGGTCATTTAGTCGCGTTTATTCTCATTAGCCAAGAAATTTGTCCGTTAACATAAGGCGTATATATATTAAAATTTTCGAAAATTCTTACCTCTCGTACAGTTGAATGTTTTTAACAGATCAGTTTCTTTCACGTACGATTGCAACTATTTTGTTTGTACATTGATTGAGAAGACGTGCTATTATTACCAGACAATGTTATTACGCAGTATTTAATTTAAAAAAAAAAAAAAAATTGAATTTATTCTACAATAAAATACGTAACAGTTAAATACGCGAGTATGTTATATATGTATATATGGTTACGCTCTCATACTGACTATCTATTTTGCTTTTCAAAAACCGTCAAGATAAATAGTATCGTGTAAAAAGCGTGCTCGGCTCGAAGAGTTTCAGTTAAAGTCAAGGGATAATTTATTATACAGTATAAAACAATGTATGCCAGATGCAGAACACCGAGCGTAAAATATCTATATTTAGTTTTCAGATTATTTAAGTGCTTTGCCGACATTTTCGTAATGAGAAACATCCTCAAATAGATCAACTTTAAAATAACTCTCCGACGATGGACTTGTACGAATGAATGCTTTTATACATTTAGCACTGTCGTATGGGGGAAAAATTATAATGATTGGCTTTTGCATTCTCGCCGAGAAAATATAAAATTGAAAATTTTCAACTGACGCTAAATTAAGAAGATGCAGTAACTTACTTATTTTACGAGAACATCTGGTATTATATACATAATGATATATATTTACAACAGCGTGAAATCCCGATTGTTATCGTGTGATTATTTCATTCAATTTGATCGTCCGCCAATTCTATCGGAACTTTCGTGAACAAAAAATAAATAAATAAAATGATTCGTAAATTGACTTTAAGGAATTTTTCAATTGGACCGTACACCTGTTTAGAAGTAGCTTAAAGAGATTTTACTATATACGAAGAGCCTAAAAACCCGTACACAAAAATATACTTCATACGTTCATTATGTATGCGAATCCGCTTAAACAGAGCGTATAAGACGTAGCTTCTGTGGAGTAAAGAGGCCGTCGCAAATGGAGGATAAAACGCGCGTCGCGTCGGTGCGGGCCGATTCTTATTGTACGAGCGAAATCAGCGGCGTGCACGGTGCGCGGCGATCAACCGCGACGCCCTAATTGAAATTGTCTTCTTCTATTCCTTTCTTCTTCTTCTTTTTTTTTTTTTTTGCGTTTCTCTTCAATTCGCGCAAACGGACGGGTATCGCCGATTCTGATTCTGATTCTGATTCCGATTGCCATTTATCGATTGGTCGCGCCGCGATTGTAATTTTCGACGAACGAGGCAGCCGGATCGACGCGGTCGGAGTTTGTGAAATAGTAATGAAGTAACGATGCGCGCGAGGTGTTTTGTTTGTGTGTGTGTTTTTTTTTTTTGTAATTATTTTGCGCCTGTAATTATCCCAGAGGCACCGGGTGTACTTCTTTTTACGCATCTGTGACCGATCACGCTCGGGCGTTACTACTGCGAGAAATTTTGGCCCGTTTCGAACACTTAGGGCTTATGGTGGAATTTAACGCGTGCAGATGCGTGTCACGCGCACATTTTTTTTTTATCGGAGCGTTAAAATTTTTATCGTTATATCCCTCTTAGTGCCCATAGTCTAACAAAGTGTAAAAGAAACAGTAAATATAAAAAAAAAAAAAAAAAACAATAAACCAAACGTATACCCTGTTTGGAAAATTCTCTATAGTTTCATTCTTTAAATATCAATTCCTTTCAATAATACATTATACACATTAAAACGACTTAAATCCCTTTATGTCCAAATATCTAAATAAAAAAAATATGTATATATCTTTATTCACTTGACCGAAGTACAGCAATGGCATTAAACAGAAACACCAATTATCTTTTGCAACTTTTCCATTTTAATCTGGATGAACTCTTTGTTTTCGTATTATTTTATCTCCTGCCAATCGTTCTTATTTCTTTTGTCACGTCTACTATGTATGACATATAAATATGTATACCTCATTTGAACTAACACAAATTTATCCCAACCAAAACAAAAATGGAGCACATTTCACGTTGCAAGTGCAGCTACATAATAAAGCAGACTCCAAAGTATTTACTCGAATAGAATTCATATAGCCTATTTATTGTAGCTTACATGCGTTATCAGTATAGCACATACAGCCTACTCATATCGCCTAAATGTGGGGTTTCACATTCAAAAAAAAAAAAAAAAAGAAAAGAAAAAAAGAAAAGAATTTTCCACCGTGGCTTTCTATAAATATATTACAATGTGTTTGGTAATAAACGAAACACGTCATGATAGCGATGAACGGGCTGAACTTATTAAGTCAAGACGCACAGATATATACTCACCCGCCTGTCTCGATGTTTAATATACCGTATATACAAGCTAATCGCAGCCGGCTCGACTCCTCACAACTGCCTCCCTCCCGTTCGTGCTCTTAATGTATATGTATACATATATATTTATATATGCAAGAATCAAAAACAAATGTATATATATATATATATATATATATATATATATTATATTATATATACGATAACGGCGCCCGCCTAACGTGGGGCGGCCGAGGAGTCGGTAGAGAGACGCATCCACGCTTCGCGCGCGCGGACGGGCAGCGCCGGAGTGCGCGCTCGGTGCCAGAGACGATATTCACTCCACTCGTCGGCGCGTCTTTTCACCTCTCGGGCTCGGCCCCGTCGCGACGCGTCCTTCCGCGTCTATTCATACGGCCACCCCTCTCTTTACCCGCTCGCGCGCGCACGCGCAAACATAGGCTCACGCTCCGTTTCGCCCCTGCCCTCCCCCCTCCCCCCCGCCGTGTATATATCCGCGGCGCCCGATATTCATTTTCTGCAGCGCTATCGTCTATGTATGTATATGGGTATATATATATATATATATATATATCCTCGCAACTATATATACCCTCCTCGCAGCGACCTGCAGAATGTGCGGAGAGGGAGTAAGCAGTAGATACATATGTTGAAGCGCGCGGGCTGCCGACACTCCTTATGACTCTATGAGCAGAGTGATATATTATTACATACTATACCGCGAAGAAGAGGAAAACAAAGTAACGCGGGAGGTGGAAGGGAGAGTGCGAAATTCGAGAGGGATACGAACGGTATCTGGGTGCAAAAATTGAAGAAGAGCGGTAAGGAATAGATGAAAAAGAAGAAGGAATAGACAGATAAATGGGTGTTTATTTAAATGAAATTTTTAAAACAATAAACTAATACACAAGATATTTTGTCAATAATTCCGAAAAATACAAAATTAACGTGGAACATAAATACTTTATGAAACAATGCAATAAGCCAGCCTGATTAATATCAGTGATAGTTATAAGGGTGGGAAAATATAAAATAGTGTCTTTGACCCTTAGTGAGCCAAAATTTTTCAAAATTAATCGGTTTCTTATCTCTATAGAAAAATGTTCTAAGATCTCTAAGTTAGAGCCAATCCCATGTCAGATAATGGCAACTCAACCCATGACATCATATAGCATCATTCAGGCCCTCTACAAGTTAACTAAATCATAACAAAGTATAAATAAATTATAAATATATACAAATATAACAGAGCGCATTCGCGCATCTATCGGTTAATAAGGTAAAAGAAATAAATGAATAAATACACTTACTGCTCAAATTCAAAGACTTGTGAAACATTCATTCCAATAAATACATAAATTAACATTTATAAATTTATAAGTTTCAAACTTAGTGGAGTTCGATTGGGTAACCTCTGATTGCTGATTTAAATCTGGCGAGAGAAGCTAGATATAAGATGGTTACTGCAGTAATGCGCCACCTTAAAATTAGAAAGTACGTCATCCAATTTAAGTATTCATAAAGAAAGGGTTGAGATCATTTATCACTCGCCTAAAGGATTCTCTGGATATACTTTTAAGGAATAGACACGCTAAATATTCAGCTAAATTTTGTAAAGTAGTATTGCAATAAAATAGTATCTGCTAGTACCAATGCGGAGTCAATTCAAAAACATCCTGAAAGAGCCGATATGCTCATCACGCCTAAGACCCTTCACGTATCACAAACAATAATTCTGCAATACCATTTGATGTAACTATAATGATTGTAAAATACTCAAGATAAAGAAACAACAAACTTTTGCAAGCCTCCTTCGTAAATTTTCGGGGGTATAACTTCTGAAGAAGCATAAAAGGTATAAAGAATTCGATTAAACGTTTTATCTGGCATCTATCTAGATTCTCCACGAATAAATGATACCTAAAATAATACCGAGACTCACTACAGTATTCCAAAAAAATACTGTGATCTTATTATATATCATATCAACAATACGAATACTAAACTAAGAACTAGTTAATCCCTCTCCAGGCCGATCGTAGCGGACCTAAACGTAAATTTCCAAGTCATAAGCATATAGAATGTAATCGGTGTTTGAGAGATTAAACACATGGCATAATTCTTAAGCAGAAAACTAATGGTTCGAAAACTTATTCTTGTAAAATACCAAAATATATAGCATTAAATACCTTTCTAACACGAAGCAGAAAAAGCATAGTGACTTGCTTTCTATTTAAGCCAGTTCCAATATCATCCGCCAAAAAACATCAAGGCAGTTGCGGCAGAATGAAAACGTCCGAAGCCCATTTGTATGGAGTCAAAAACATGAGAACTATGAGTGCATTCCTAAAGCTAGTCATGAACGATTTTCTCAAGAACCTTAAATAGAAAACACAAGATTGAAAGTCGTCAAAAGTCGGTTGAAGACGAAGAAAATTTTAATTTTCTTTAAAATGTACACCTTCTTCCAAAGGTCGCGAAAAATTCAAGAGCCTAGGAACAATAATTATACAAGAAAAGTGTCAATAAATGAAATAGATTTTAAAAAAAATTTTTTTAAATAGAAAATCCTGCTTAGAGGCAAATAAAAGAACTTTTTCCCAATATTCCATCTCATTACAGGAAGAAATTTACATGCTTGTCAAGTATCCATTCCAAAATATCTATGGACATATAACATTTAATTATATCCACATATGCCGATTAATCATATCCGCTTAGAACTTTTATAATTAAATTAATGTCAATACTTTTAGAATTACCGTAAAAAATTGTTTGTTCTTTAAATACAGTACGATTGTTGCAATTATGACTCCAATAATGTTATGCTTACTTCTAAAGGAAAAAATATTATGTTTGTCAATTATGTCGTCATTGTCATTTACAAGGAATAGGTCAGGAAATTAACATTGGGATCATCGATTATGATTTTGCGTTATTAAGTTAATCGCATCTTTCAAATCTACTAAACGGAAGTGGAAAGAACACAATTTTTTGTCGGTAGAAGAGTATGCGAATGATTTTGGAATTGTATCTAAGCTTTCCTTACTTTGAAAGATATTGTCACTTTCTTCTACTACTAGCCTCGCTATGATCAATTTGCTCACCGACGTTTCAGCAAACATAATGAGAACGAGAGAGAGAGAGTAAAACATTAAAAATAATAGAAAATGGAAAAAGAAGAATTTCTAAATATAATTTGCAGTTAACGGAAAAAATGAAGCTAACAGAGAACAAAAAAGGACTATTTTGAGGTATACAAAAGAATAAGAAAGAGACAGAAGAATTGGAATATTTGAAAATAACCTTCATAATATATGAAAGGTATTTTCAAGCCTTTCAATTGTTTGTCTGCAAAAAATGTATTAAAAAAGAGAATTTAGAGAATTAAATAATACTAGAATTATTTCTTCCTCTTTTCCTTTCCCTTTCTCTCTCTCTCTCTCTCTCTCTCTCTCTCTCTCTCTCGTTCTCTCTTTCTCTTGCCTCTTCCCTATATTTCCTTTTCGCACGTTCAACCTAATAAACTCATATTTTTTGACCACGCACACATATTATATATTACATAGACTACTTAACGTACAAATTTACGTATCCTAACTGAAGATATTTATATATTATATTCATACGATAAGCTCATTTCTGTTTGACCTACGTCACGCAGATTCTAAGAGTTGGGCAACTCTACATTTAAGTTAATAATTTACATAGTATAAATTTTTAAAACAGTATATTGTTTTAAACTTTTATTTTTTAGCGATAAGAAGGGCTATTTTACTTCCGCAGAACAGGCGAACAAGACTGTATTTTGAGCACTGAATATTAAAAAATAACGACATCCGTAACTCAACGTTTATTTTCTAAAAATCCAAACGACAAGACTGCATTAAACAAATAAGTTTATTCATTTATTTATGATTTTAAAATACTATAATGTTAATACACTAACAATATATAACATTAGTTTTCTGTATAAACGATTAGTATCAATATTATGAGTTCACAAACAAAAAAAAAGCCATTTGCTTTCTGTATTAAACTCATATATAATCATTGTTAATTTCATTATTTATTATGATCTCTAAGATTTACTTTCATACAGCCGGAGGAACAAAATACTATTGATTCTTAAAAAATGTGCGACCCACAATTCACAGGTACCAAATCTCTATTTAAAATTATCGAAGTACCAAACATATATTGTACTCCGAGCATCACGCGTGGCTGAGTAACCATTTCGAGGTCCGTGAGGTTTTATAGAAGGTCCATGAGATTTTTGAAAAACTTGAAGCTTTTATTTTTTCTGGGTCACTAATTCGAAGATTTTGTAATTGCCTGGCCCAACTATGATCCTGTCTAAATATTGTTTTCCCTCTAACGTATATTTTTCGTAAAATTCACATGTAAAGAAGAAATGGCAGGGGAGCCTTCGGAGGTCCGAATATTCGTTTGTTATATATATTTCAAAGCTCATTTCTGTTGCACCAATTAAAATAATGAAACTTTACCATAAATTAAAGTATTTGTCATGAAATACGAATTATAATTATGTGTACAGTTTTTTAATATTTTTTTATTGTTCATTATGGGTGGAAATTTCATTATAAATAAATCAAAAAATTTCTTTTGTGCTCATTCTATAAATTTGAAGAATCAAAACGTACCGTTTTGAACATTCAATAATATTATTATAACATGAAATCGATAGGTTATTCATGAGCTTGAAAATGAGACATTTCACGGGCCAACAAATTTGTGGTAGAAACGAAGTTGTAGTAAAAACGAAGGTGAAGCAGAATTCATTTGCACATAGGGAGCAATTATATATGCAATATTCTGGAGGAAGTCGCATTTCATATACTTCCAGGGTGTGTGGAGAAAAAAGTATATATTTTAGATATTTCTATTTTATACATGTCATAGTACTAATTAATTTTATTATTTTACAAAATAGTTAATAGAGTAACGAATAACTAATATAAATATATATGCATTTATAGAACAATTACGTGCAAATTTTTATACATGCCGTTAATTTATAATATTGCAAAAATAGACTGAATTTTGTGCATTGTTTTTAATAAACTAATTATAATTAATATATCTAAAACTAGTTTCCAAAGTAAGTATTCGTGAAAATTTATTCTGGCTATATATTTGAACTTATCTACTGAAGCATTCCTGCTTGTATGTAAGTTTTCATTGTTTTAACGAAGAAAACGATCCTTCGTTTATACATGATAAGCCAAGAAGAATATGAACTTCATTAATTTTGAGTATTTATAAACTTATATTATATCTCTGAGGGGTTAATTTTTTTTTTAATCGTCTTTTATACGATCACATTTTTGCTACCCTGTGTTGAAATATTATAACAAGATGAAAGATTATAACACTTTCAAATTTGTTTAAGATATTTAAATAGTTTCGGTCTTAAATCCCTTTAGATAATATATACCATTAATACTTTATTAATAATTTCAAAATATTTTTTTCGATACTACTCTGTATTTTCTAATACATGTACATTTGCAAAAGTATTGTCTAATCGTTAAGAAATATTTCTTGTTCAAAGTAAAACATTATTATCTAAGTCTAAAATGTTATCATGTTGAATGCATTTTGTCGAAATCGAATCAAATTTCGAATCTCGTGTTTCCTTACATTTTCCATAACGAACTGAATTTTACGATTAGACATATTTATACATAAATTTTTAAGCTTCTTATTTAAGATTGCAATTTGGAGAAAAAGATTTAATTACAATTGATAGACGAAAATAAAATTCAAACGATTACATATTTTGTAAATAGCTTTGCTTTTGACGAATTACATCTCTCCCTCTCTTGCTTTCTCGCTCTCTCTGTCTCTTTCTCTCTCTCTCTCTCTCTCTCTCTCTCTCTCTCTCTCTCTCTCTCTCTCTCTCTCTCTCTCTTTCTCTCACACACACACGCACGCGCGCGCGCACACACACACATATGAAAAACAAACAAATATCTTTTGGAAGGGGCTATGGTCTACAACTAGCAGATTTTTCTGTATCATTATAATCGTAGATATAGATCCAATAATGTTAAAAATATATCCATTAAGATTATTTGAATTTTAAGTTAATTTTTTACGCGAACCTAGATTTTATCACAATTTAATTGTTATATTTAAATAATCTTCAACATATTCTTCAACATAATAGCAGAATCCAAATATATCTTATTTATTTTCATAATTATAAATGAATAAATAAATTTATCGGGTGTTACATTTAGTTTTTCTGAGGATATTCCTATCTATTTGTTACTTATAAGTATGTACTATTAACAAAATATTTCATAAAAATAATGCCTATACGAAATATTTCGCAACTTTTCTATTAATCGACCACATCACTAATTTAGGTAAAACTGAGAGGAGATTTGCTGTGTTCATATATAAAGTTATAAAAAATTGCAAACATTTAAAATTATTATTATCATAAACTCAATCTACCGATTTTTATTTTTGTTGAGATACTGATTACAAATATCGTAGTAGCTTTTGCCGAAGATTTAATTTTTATTGCACAAACAATAAAAATATATTAAAATGTACTCTTTCAAACATTTCTGGGCTAATAGCAAAAATTACAAAAAATAATTCCAACAAAAGTTGTAAATCTTATCAAAAGACATGTTTTTTATTCTATGCATTTATTCTCTGCAAGCAGTATTGTTCAAAGAAAAAAATGGATTTATAGGAGAACCTTTCAAGGGAGGCAGAATTTTTTAATTTTTCTCTGGTAATATTTTTTGTACCGATAAAATATGTATTTTAATAAGCTCTATAATTTAGGCTTGAATTTTTTTTTGAAATTTTGATTATTTTCCGATATAAAATCGAAAAACCATGATTTGAATGGAGCTTTCATGAATTCGAGATTTGGAAATAAATATTCAAATTCCGCTTAAGGCCATTACGATATTAATATATATAAATATAAAACATATGTAACGTGAGTTTCAAAAAAAGAAAAGTTACTCTATAACTAAATAGAATCGAAAATGATAAACATACAAATACACACGCGGTAACAAACAAAACACAGACATAGAGTAAATTAGATATGTAATATAATAAACTAACCATGTATTATAGATAATAATAATTTAATTTAATTTAAATATTAACCAATCGAAATAATATTAGTTTAAATTAATGTAAACGTTAACCAATCAAATGTTTGTTAACGTACTTTTACAATGTATAAAAGTGTGTTAATTTTTGCCAGGAGCGCGGTTCACTTTCGGCACTCGTTGAGGAAGGATACCTCTCGAGCAACGAAACGAATCAAAATACCTACCGACCGATCCGTCCTTTACAGGAGAAATTCGATTTCTGTACTCGCTGAGGAAAGATACCTCTCGAGTGACGAAACGAATCAAAATTCTACCGACCAATACATCCCTTTCAGGAGCGATCTACTTTCGGTACTCGTTGAGGAAGGATACCTCTCGAGTAACGAGATAAATCGATATTCCTCCGACTGACCAATTCTTTCCTTTTTCTAGTGAAAAATTTTTCGAGGCAAAAGGAATAAGACACCTTTACTCGTAAAAAAAGAGTTAATAAAAAGTACTAACTCAGAAGAACGGGCACACCCGACTTCTGAAAAGGTCATTTTTATTTAATTTGGGAAAAAAACATAAGGAAAAGTCAACGAAATAAAAGCGAGTCAATTCGGGACTGAATATAATTTATTCGGAGAAATTACGCCCCGTTTCACCGAATTCAATTATTATAATAAGCTGGCAAAAGTTCTACTAGATATACCATTGAAATTGCAAGTCATGTAAATAGAAAACTAACTAGTCGACTAAATAATTTATTTAATTTATGTAAGACGCGCTTGGGAGCGATAATTTTAATAAGAATTAAATTTATTCTAATTAAAATTTCCATCTTTTTATATTATTGATTAAGGCACACCTTAGAGTACTATAAAAACAATCAAGTGTCTTTCCGAAATAAAATTGTTAGAATCACCCGGTTTCGTGTAAGAAAACGAACCGAGCCGTGCGAATAGATATACGTAAATACAGAAATAATAGAAAGAATATAGGTGAAGGCCGTGCGAAAACCCGGAACTCGAAGTAATCGGACTGGCGCGCGATACTTTGTAATATATGTATATATAGATATGCGAAAGGCGTAATAATGGTAATAATAATTTATTTTTTCTTATTTTAATATATGTTGCAGTAATTTACTAGGAGATACCGATGAATAAATAGTTTATTTTTTTATTTTATATTTTTTGTATTTGATTAATCAGAATATAGTAATTAGTTTATAAATACATTTCCGACTACCAGTCCCGATACGTTCCGCCCTCTTTAATCGAACCCTAATATAAAATTAAAGTAAAAAAAATAATAAAACCAACCTAAAGCTGAGTGGTGATGGAGCGTTACACATAAATATACAAAACATAAATATACTAGCTGGATACAGTCACACTAAGACAGAATTTTTTTGTCCAGAAATCTTAACATTGTTTAAAAATGTATATACTTATATTATATATATATATATATATATATATATATATATATATATATATATATATTGTTGAATTTTTTCAATTGAATAAGTGAATTAAAAAATTTGAGGGTGTGATGCACTGGTTACCCTCCATATAGCAAATGCCCGCCCCTGTAATTCTAGGCTGTTGAGGTAACTTGATACTTTTGGTTGATGTTATGTGCTACTTTCGCTTCTTCCCATTTATAGACCAATATGATAATTTTTTCGGGAAAAACAAAATGAACATATTATAGTTTAACTCCATAAAAAATAATTACAATTGAATATATATATATATATAGACCGAGAGATAAATACACTACTACCTGCTACTACGCATTACTCTTCCATTACTAAAATACATCTCATTTTAAAACTAAAGCAATAACCTATCGAGTGCATACCATATTATAGTCAGTATTGACTCTCTTAACAAAATTTATAAAAATAAAACTTTTCATCTGTTTATAATATAACGAAATTTCACTCCCTAATTCAAAAAATTAATCACCATTAAAATCACTATGGTAATGCCCGGTCACGTGTCCGATCTAATCATGTTTTAATAATAATCATGTTTTACCGACAGATGTCCAGATAATAAGATCCAACCATCAGATGACATGCAGATGCAGGCCGTCAGGCGTGCTGATGGAGGCATTGGGGACGGCGAGATGCTAACGTTTATATTATCATGCATCAAATATCAATGCATGTGAAATATGAACTAATATAAAATAAGAAATAAATAGATATCAATAAAAACGGTATAGGCGTGGACGTAAGATTAACACTATTTCACTAAATTAACAGTAAATTATGGTCCAGAAACCATCCAAGTTTGTTGGAAATGACTTCATTATACAATACAACTATTGGGTTAGTAAATACACATTATTGTTTATAGATTTATATTATTTATTAATAAAACAAATAATTAAGTAAAAGGATTTGAGTCTCTCACTAGCACCAGCGAGCACGATTGTCTAAGATATTTACACCTACATTTATTTGTAATAAATAATCAAGATAATCTTTATAATTTGTTTTACAAAAAATTCCAAAATAACTACATTTTTTAATTTAATTAATTAAAGTTATGAACATAGATTAAAAATATCTAATAAGATACTTTTATTAGAATTTGTATAATAAATACAAACACAGCTTTGTAATTTTGTATAATAAATACAAACATAGCTTTGTAACTTTGAATAATAAATACAAACACAGCGAATAATGTAATAATAAGAATAATTACTGTTATAGATTACTTGATATCTTAATTAGTTTAATTAATGTAAAACTAATTATTTTTAGAAAATTTATTTATTCACTTGAGAAGTGTGCAGTAAATATCCATCTTCTACCAATCATCAGTTTCACAGCAATATTTTGTACCTGATGTTCTATTAAATTTATCACAAATCAATAAACTTACAGTATTACAATGGCAATTCTACCGCCAGATCCTGTTTACGTAATGAAAGGTAGTATGGGACCTATTCATAGTTTACTATTTCACATTTCACCATGTATTGAACATCTTTATGCAGGGGCAGAAAATGGAAAAATCTATGTATGGGACTTAAATGTGAGCAGAAATCTTTATATACAGTCAAATAGTGTAAATAATATTATCTTTCCGGTATTATTAATATTTTATTATTTCAGAAAAATCGACAATTATTTCAAATGGATGATTGTGTAGAACCCTGCTTATCTATGCACATGATTGAAGAACAATATTTTTTAACTCAAAGAAAAGGTGGATCGATTAATTTTTGGCAAGCTCATAGTTCTCAATGGGTATTGAATGAAACTATTCAAACTGATTACTATGGATTTTGTAGGCAAGTACTATATTTATATTAAAAATTTTAATTCAATATTTTCTTTTACAAATTATTTATTATAGAATGTATTGATTATTAAAGATCTCGTTTGGGAGTTGATAAAGTAATATTCATACCACTTAGTAATTCGAAAATTGGATTGTTTTCTGCAAAGACATTAAAAACTGAAATTGAGTTAAATCCTTCATGTCATCAAAATTCAGCATTACTTGGAGAGGTTATGGCAATAAAACCATGCATTGATGAATCGAAATATGTGTTAGTTATTTATGATGGTGGACAAGTATATTTATGGGATGTAAGATCCAAGAAAATCTTATCATCTTTAGAAATTAATCAAAGTCCTATGGCTCTTGATTTTAATGCTACTTTAATGCGTGGAATAATAGGAAGTCCTATTACCAGTTTAGATGTAAGAATTTTAAAAAAAGCATTCATAATTAACATAAAATAATATGTAAACTAATTAAATGTTTTGTAGATATTTTCATTATCATCTGATAATAAACTTTCTCAGCAAAAAAAATTACCTTTAAAAAATCCAGGCATATCAGTTGTTTCTATCAGACCAGATGCAAAAGTATTTGCCACTGGAGGATGGGACAGCCGTATACGAATTTTTTCATATAAAACATTAAGACCACTTGCTGTTTTGGATCATCATAAAGCTACTATTCATGATATTATATATTCAACATCTAAAATTAAAGCTTACAATAACAAGTGCATAATGGCCGCTACTGGAAAAGATGGAAATATTTCTCTTTGGGACCTTTACAGTTGATTCAATATACAATAAACAGAAAAATATATTTTGTAAATAAATGTTTTTCTAATAAAAAATTTAAGAAGAAAAAGTTATAATAAAAATAGAAAACCATTTGTGAAATGTTTTATTTACTTATCTTTACAGCATTGATTTGGAATTATATAAATTAGTTTTTTTATACTTGTAATATATCGAAACTTAACACTTTTCTATTTATTTATTTTTAATATATTATTAAATTCTTATAAAATAATTAATTTTTTTAATAATATTAATTGCTAGATTAAATTAAGATTAAAAATTAAAAATTTTCTTTTATTTGTACTGTTTTTAAATATTAAAAATGAAACAATTTCAGCAACTATTAAAAATTATTTACAATTTTTTTAATGAATAATATATTACATCTCTTACCATCTCACAAATTTACAAGGTAAATATATTTATTTTTACTTTATATATATTATGCTGAAATTCCAAGAGTTTTACGAACTAATTTCTGGGCAATTTTTTCAAATTCTTTTCTATTTTCTCTCCACATTTTTGCTGCATCTACATTTGCTCCACTCTCATCATTTGGTTCAGCTAGCATACTCACAACACTTAGTAAAATTTTTTCAACACTTTGAACAGGACTCCATCTTTCAGCACTACTTTCATACCCCATTGGATCATCACCAGGTGCATGTAAGATACTAATGCATACTCGTCCATCCGAATAAACTATAAATTAGAATAAAATGTAAAAAATATATTTTTTACATAAAAATCAAATAACATAAATTAAATCTTACTATTAGGGTGAAAAATTTCACATGTAAATTGCATTTTTGGAGGACTTAACGGATAATCAGGTGGAAAAGTTAATTTTGCAGGAAAAACGCCACCTTCAAAACAAGTTCCTTCTGGTCCACTTAAAATAACGTTACATTATTATTTTTCAGAAAATAATATTTTACATTACATCTTATAAGAATCCATATTTAATAATTTTAAAAAACTTTTAGTCAATAATATAAAGCTGTTACATACGTAATTAAAGCTTCCCATTCAAAGAAATTTTCTTCATTTACTGGTCCAGCTAATATACCTTCAGGTGGGTTTATTGTTAATTCTGTCAATTTTTGATATTGTTAGAAATAAACTTACATCATTAAAAATTACATGAAAAATTATATAGACAACGTATTTTTCTGAAATCTTTAATTGCTTTACTTACGTTTATATTCGGCCATTAATCGTCTTAAGGCAGATCCTGCCATGATTTTAATAATGTCTATTTATTAATAAATTATTTTACTTAGATTACTGAATCGTACATTGGAAAAGATTGCAGCTATCAAAACTCAACTTATGTTATGGCTATGGGGCCAATCGCCCATGGGCATGACATGACACGGGAAAGGATGGGTGCGCTTTCTTCAGCTCAAAGTTGTTTTAACAGGTTCACGGCTATATGACGCGTTTACTGACGTCTTTTTAATAACCAGATGATAAGATATCTGATAAGATTTAAAAAGATAATTATTAAATATATATTTAATTCTTATCTAATATATTTAAATAAATTTAAAATTAATCAAAGATGAAAAAAAGACAAATATTATATTGTTTTTGTTTGAATAATTTTTAAAATTAGAAACATTTATAATCTTGCATTATTTTGTAATTGAATATTTTTAGCACCAAAAATTAAATATTTAAAGTATATGCTATATTAGTTTCACAAACATTTGTACATTTTGAATTAAAAAAAATGTTTAAAAAAATTTTGTTCTTTTTGGACCTAGGAGTTTTTATCCCATTCTTATATTTTTTAATAAAAATAATTTAAGATAGTTTAGCAATTTTTCTAAAAACAATCACGTACCTGAAAATTTGTTTGAATACAATTTCAGTAGTCAACTTTAAATTATGATCAATAAAAATCAGGGTATCTAATAAAATTCTTGAAGAAAAGGAATTAAAAAATGTTATAAATAACTTCTTTCTAGCAAATAATTACTTTAAAAAGAATATAAATTTATTCAAAGTTCATTGTAAATAATGTTAAAGCCAAAAAAAATATTATATTTCTGAACAAATATTTAAAAAAAATTAATATAAATAATTTTGAACCCATGCATGGAGATTATATATAAGTAGTTTTCTTTATGTTATCAATTATTTCACCTTTACTTTGATACGTTAAAATTATTAAAACTAGTGAAATTATTAGCTGAAAAAAAGAGATTTTTTAAAAAGTTTTGATTTATTGCCAAAAATGTAATAATTTATTTACAATATAATTCATAAAATTCCAAAATCGATAATTGTAAAATCTATTTACAACTTTATTCAACTACACTTTCGATGATACTCCGGAGGCGCTGCTCCAAAATCTTGAAGGCTAAAATAATCACTACTATTTTTAAGCAAATACCTTAAAAAATCATGAATGTGTGCAACAAGTAATTGAATACTTTTTTCATCTAAAGGAGTATATGATAACATGCTTCCAAGCTTCACTAAAGGTAAAAATTATAAATATATAATCAAATTATTGTTAATAAAAATTCATTACTAAAATACATTATTTGTCTAATTTCTTACCAAACAGTCTTAATAAATGAAAAGCTCCATATATTTGACTGGCTGGTACATTTGGTTTTTCATTTAAAATATCCCCATATTGCTGCCTTTCCCATCTGTACAAAAGTTGTGTACCAAGCATAACATTAAAATATTCACGTAACCCTCTAGTTACTTCCAAAACAGCAATTTCCCTATTAAAAATAATTTTACAAATAAATATGTGTGTGTGTGTGTGTGTGTGTGTCATATTTACTTAAATTGTACTAATTAATGATCTATTCTTACTTGTTTGGATTATTAGTTTTACTTGATGTTTTGAATTTGGTATAATCTTCAAGAATTCTATCAACAGTATGTCTAGCTGGTAGAATTACTAATTTTCTTTGTCTGCTAATGGCATCCCAATCATCTACCAACCAGGGTTTCAATTCATCAGGAATTTTAACTTTTATTTCAACTTTCGATAAAAATTGTTCTTCAGTTTCAACTGTTGGATCTATGCGACTAACAAAAATATTTTATTTTATTTATTGACTTTATACATTAACTAACTGAAAAGTAAAAAGGAATTAAATAATATGCATACCTGCGTTTTCTTCTATGACCATCGGAAGATGAGTCATTTGAAGTTGGTGTAATAGATCCGCTACTTTTATGATACCGATTATTTATTCTATCATTAGCAAGAGTAGGAGTACTAGATCTGCTCTCAGAATCCTTATCTTTACCTAAGTCTCGATTTTTTAAACTCACTTTAGAAAGCACCGTTGATTTTTTCCCTTTTTGGGCTATTTGTTGAGCTGCATGAGCTCTTTGAACATCTTTCTGGCGTTGAACATTTATTTCATTATACTTTAAAACTCGACTTTCAGGAACCCATTCATCCCAACTAAAAAAACATGAATACGTAGTTATTATTTATATTTAAATAAATATTATTTTTAGAATAAAATTCAATGTACTTTTTATTCCACCCAGCATAGTGTATGAGATACTTCACTTGTTTTTCTTTTGTTATATTAATCTTTAAACATTTTGCTTCATAAATTAATGGTCCATGAAAGCATAAAACGCGTTCACCTATAAATTTCAATGATCCTCTTTAATTTTGAGACATATTTCTTAATAACTTTTATCAAATGTTTGAAACAAAGATAACTACCTTCTTGGAACTTACAACTGGAACTACTAGACATTTTGTAAAAATAATATTTTCTTAAAGGTTTATATACTTTAATTTATATTAAATTTATATATTTTTAGCTTACAAATAACAGCTAACAACTATATACAGACAACATAAATAAACAACATATAAGGAACAACCGTCCATCTTGAAACACAATGGCTGTCATACTTTCGCGCCTTTTTTAAAATCAAAAATGTTATACACACACACACACATATATATATATATATATATATATATATATATATCTGCATATGTATATTACAGCTGTATATAATCAGCAATTATCTATTTAGGTTTACTTAATAAAATAATTTTTTATTTAAGAAATTTTTATTTTTTAAACATTTTTTTTCAAAATTATTACAAAATATATAAGTCCAGTAGTAGCTTTTTACATGAAATCGTGCAATGGCAAATTAAATAATTTGCAAAGATTATCTTATTTCTGGTTAATTAAATGCAAATTCAGATTAAGAGAAAGGAAATAAGTTTATTTATTTTTGCATTTTATTCAAAAACATCTTCATATGAGAACCAAACTGATGACTTAATGATGGCGGCTAATTGACTGCATCCCTGTATTAGCTGACATTAGACTGATATATGGGACTGATGGGCAATTAGCTGTGGGCATCATCATTCGTTATCATCAGCATTAGTGCACGTCGTGAGGCCCATCGTGACGGCAATGGGCACAGTTATTTAGTCTAGTTTGGCAATGGCCAATGGGAATTGATCATGATAATTCATTGATGCTCACAGGACATGCCCACGGCCCCAAACGACCCACGGCAGCTGATGATAGCACATCGTAACTCACACTTGCGCCTGCTTACGCCTTTTTGCTTTACGCTGTTCACGCATCAGATCAGGTTCATGCGTCACGTACGCGGACACGCGGTACGGACAGAGTACGGATACGGTACGGCAGCAGTCGAAATGGGAAGTGCGGGAATGAGGGGTTAAGAGATAAGTAACGAATAAGGCGGACAGGGACAGATAAGGGATCAACGGATAAAAAATGGGCAACTTTCTGTCTCATTTTTTTACCTGCTTTTACCCATAGCATTTGCTATCCCTCGCTTTATCCAGCTTTACCTATATTATATGTGCGTATATCAACATATCTACATAACACGTATTAAACAAGCTTGTAAATTATGCACGTGTGAATGCGTGATTGCGTGTATGTATATAATAATTCGAAGTCAAGAGCGCGTATGTATACAGAGAGCGCGGCGATTGCATATTGCAAATGGCTACGAATCGTTGTTGCAGCTTGCAGCCGTTGCAGTTGCAGAGACAGTGGCTACAGTTACAGGTTATTGTTATCAAAAAAGCCGCATAGATTTGCTGGCGCGATTACTTAAAGCTTTGAATTCAGACGCAATCGTTAAAAAAACCAAATTGACGGATCTCCAAAGCCAAATAATCATTCACTTCTGTCACCCAATGTACTGTAAGCTACTGTAAGTTTTGCGGCAAATCATATTAATATATCAATACATCAGGGGCAACAGAAAGGGAGCTGGAAGATAAAAAGAAAATTGTCATATTATACAGTACTACCAGGCAGGCATCGTTCTCCGACTTTCCGCATAGATGTTCGCCGAGTGTTCCCTAATTTACTCTAATTACCTGAAGTTATATTCTATTTCTAATAGAATCTAAACCTCTGTCTAAACGCACGCGCGCGCGCGCGCCCCAACCACAAATGTGAGATTGTGAGCCGGCTTGTACTATTATGTTACAGACTATTAGCTGCTGATATCTGCTGATATGTTATGTTACTGACGTTAATGTTGTGCTAGTGCTCGAGCAATGTACTTGTGCGTTACGTCTTGTAATTGTAATTAGTAGTTGTATAGCGCTATAAAGCGGCAAGGTGATGCTGATGAGTGATGCGCCAACGACTCGCGGATTAACAAACACAATAAGTTGTTTGAGCGAAAGAGAAGAAGGCACGTCGCAGGGCGCCAACAGCCGCTGAAAAGCGGTATATACGTCTGTACGTTATTCCTCGTCAGTAGTATATACTTATTGTATCAGCACCTAAGTTTGATAGTTCAAGATAATAGGGGATCGCCCAAAGCGACGGCGAACGGAACTATCGCGCCGTCAACAGAGAAAAACAAAAGAACGTGATAAAGAAATCGAACGCTGGTCAGCACGGCCGAGCGTCATATTTATATATGATAAGCTGGCGGCGTCCTAGAAGTGAATATGTCGGGATATCGGCGGGTTAATTATTATGAGCTCTGTCGGCTCTGCACAAGCAGTGAGGGCGGCAAGATGAACATATTCCTCGAGGAAGGGCGCAGACGGCAATTGCAGACTAAAATACAAACATACTTGCCTGTGCAGGTGAGTCCCTTATTTAGCGGGCTTTTCGTGTTTATTTTCTTGCTCTCTGTTGTGTATATACTTTACTTCGAAACAAATTGGGATTACGCGAGTGCATCTAAAAGAACGATATTTTTAGTCTTTATTCTAATTAAGATTTCTCATCTATGTTATTTATTTAGTATATTTGTTTCAGTCTTTAATTTTACCTTTATTGCTGATTATATATTTTTATCTAATAATTGCTTTTATTTTTCATAAATTATTTGCATGAATGTATAATTAGTTATCAGAGTGATATTTTTCTTAGTTGAAAAAATATAATCTTATATTTTCTATAAATGTTGTTTACCTTGGATTCTATTTATTAATTTAAATAGTAAGATTATATTTTAAATGTGATAATCAATGTAAATAAACTGAATTCAAAAGTATTAACAAAAAATTTCAATACTTGTTTATTTTGACTTAAATTTTAAATATAAACATTTAGAATTTCAAGTATAAATTATTAATTATATAGGTCTTAGAAGAAGACTCTTTGCCTAAAATTGTCTGCTTAGAATGTATCAAAAAACTAGAAAATTATATTGAATTCCGAGAAGCTGTAGTGAATGCTGAAGGTATGTTGGAGTCATATTTTACTTCACTAAGGTTCTCTGAAGACTTTTTAAAAGAGGGAAAAGTTTATGTCAAAAGTACGAAAGAAGAAAAACCAGAACCAGTTATTAGTGAACAACAACCCGTAGAAGACGATCCTTTGGTTGCAGTAGATAAAATTGTTTCAACAGGAACACAAATTATAACAGATCAGACACAATCTCATCCACAACAAGTACTCGTTAGTAATTTAAATGCTTCAAATCTGCAAATCATTAGTGGAGTGCAAGCTAGAGTTCAACAGTATAAATGTGCAATGCAGGTTAATAATTTGTTAAAAATTGAAAGCTACATATCGAAATCTTTTGTACAAGAATAATTATAATAAATTTTTTTAACTTTAGATGCAATCTGGTAATGTCGCAGCAGCCGTTGTCGAAGCTACAGCAGAAACTCACTATAGTTATCAACAGCAAACACCTCAACAAAATCAAACACAAAATCAAATAGTAGAACAGCAGCAGCAGCAGCAACAACAGCAACAGCAGCAGCAACAACAGCAACAGCAGCAGCAACAGCAACAGCAGCAGCAACAACAGCAGCAGCAACAGCAGCAGCAGCAACAATCTCAACCAACACAAGTACAAGTTCAAAACCAAATACAGAGCCAAAATCAAATATCTCAGCAGCAGGTACAAACACTAAGACAGTTATCTCAGCAGCCATCAAATCAACCTAGTCAAGTAAATCAACAACAAACTCATGTAAATCAAGAGCAACAAAATCAGACTCAAATTACACAACAGTTGCAGCAATTGCAAAGACAACAGCGCGAACAATTTGATAAGCAAAGACATATACAGCAATTAGAAAAACAACATCATGTCCATGTTACAACTACACAAGAGCAACAACCAACAGAAGTTCATCGAAGTAACATCATTTTAAAAACTGAAGAAGTAAATGATCAACAAACTCTTCAAACAGATTCACAAAAGAATGATACAGTAGTTGTAAATCAAAATCAACAGACATTCACAACAGTTCAGGCAACTCCAGAAGTATTTTTGAGTTTAGGTTTCAAAGATGCTTTAGCAACACAAGTTACACGAGATGACAGTAAAGAACTGAAGGATTTTGTAAAAGGTTCAGAGAATGCTATATCGCGTACATCAATTAGTCATATCTCAGAGTTCTTGCGAATCCGCCCAACAAATGAACAGCAATCACAGTTAGTGACTGTAAATCCTCAAGCAATTTCTCAAACATCACAGCGGCAAGTGGCTTGTTCCGAGTGTGGTAAAATTTTTACAAATATCAATCAGATGGCTGGACACGACTGTACTATATTATTAAATGAGGTATTAAAAAAATATAACTACATTAAATTTATTTCAATATTCAGAGAGAAAATAATATTAACGCATTGACCAATTGCTTCATAAACAAATACCTTACATATTAATAAATATTTTTTTATTGGTCTTACAGTCCAATCAATTCCATCCAAAAATAAAATAAAATAAAAATAAAAATAAAAAAAAAAAAAAATATTTATTAATTTGTATATGGGCAGTCGACAGAAGTACAATTCAATTGTTTTAAAATACCTTACATGCTTTGATCATTAAAAAACATTAAATGTATACTAGAAATACCTATACTATTATACAACTTAACATTCAAATATTAAATTAATCGCTTAGATCTTATATAAATCAATTTTTAAATATTGAAATTTCATTTCAGAAAACTTAATTCTAATAATAAAACAACAATTATGAGTTACTACTCTAATATTTTTTAAATAATTTTTTAATATTTTAAATTTTTAGAAAACATTTAAAAGAATTTATAATTAATTGAATAAAAGTATTGGATAGTTTGTGAAAAATAATACAGTTATTGAATAAAAAATAACGTATGACTTATTTATTTATTTACATTGGGGATTTTTAACTCATAAAATTTGATAATTAATAATATTTTAAATATTGATAAACTTTTAATTAAAATATTAGTATTTGTTTTAATACTTACATACAGATGACTCAAATGTTTTTATAGATAGAGTTTTATAGATACAGTTTTTCTAGCATTGTGAATTATTTAATACAAAAATAATAAAATTAAATTTAAATGATTGGTAATTGAAGAAGAAAATTTATGACACGTAACTAGTTAATCTTATAAGAAAATCTAACGATTAGTTTAAAAAAATTATTAACTGTGAAATTTTTTAGAATATATAGAAATAATAAAATAGATTAATAAAATATTTATTAAATAATTCGTTATTTTTAACATAAACAATAGGTGACGGATGTGAGTGGTGGTGGTAGTGCTGGTGGTGGTGCTACCTTAAAAAAGGACGAAAACTCAATTAACTTAAACGGTAATGGAGGCAGTAATGGCAGCAGTCCTTTTAGCTGCGAGGTGTGCAATAAACCGTTTAAGCGAAAAGAGCATCTATTTCAACACCGCAAGCTTCATACGGGAGAACGACCCTACGTGTGTACAACTTGTGCCAAGGCCTTCAGTCGCAAGGAGCATTTGGTGCGTCACCTCGTCTCCCATACAGGGCAAAAAATGCACGAATGCGAGGTATGCGCTAAGAGCTTTTCACGTAAAGATAATCTACACAAACATCGTAAAACCCACGGAATGTCTGGACCTTACATATGCGAAACCTGCGGTAAATCGTTCGTTGTCAAGCATTATTATCTCATGCATCTAACAACTCATGCACCTGCAGCCGTCGACGGTCTGAATTGTATTCAAGACCCGTTACCTTACAAATGCGATATTTGTCACAAGGCCTTCTCTGTGAAACAATACCTTACGACACACAAACTCAGGCATCGTTCCAGAAACAACAATTCTCAGAACAACAATCCAATGAATGATCAACAACAACAGCAACAAGTGCAGCAAGCGACATCGACCCAGGAATTAACGGTCACAAGAGATATCACTAGCGTTAGTATGAGCAATGGCACAGGCCACACTGGCAATGCCTCAGTAATTGAGATCCAAGGTGTTGTTGACAGAACAGATCAACAACAACATCAACAGGGAGATGCATTTGCTAGCAGTCATTATCAGGGGAACACGTCACAGTTTCAATGAGATAAGGGAAAGCGTGTCTATTATGTTCTCTTGCCAAACGGAAACAATCACAAGATTGTGGTCGTTTAAAAACGAGAGAAATTTAGACACGCTTCGGAAATTTAATAATTAAGGTCCTGAATCTCTGGTATAGTGCTTTCGTGTTGCACTAGTAATGTACTTTTGGCCACTTATAGTTTTTATTTTTCTTTTCTACGGCTCAATCTAGTAATGATAGAAGTTTGACGGTATTCACTTCTTGAATATTAAGAAAAATAAACGAAATGTAGCCCAAAACGTCATTACTTGAACTTCAAGATAATGTATGATTTTGATTGATACAATCAAATTAGTCATCTCATGTATGTAATAAGACTATTAATTTATAGATTAGTTTTAAACTTAAAGACGAACGATGATAAAAGCTATCTCATAGCAAATACGTTCACCAAAAAATTATTCGATCTAATGAAAAAGTAAAAATTAAAATATGTACTCTCTAGGCATAAAGAACGAGAAAAATCGCAATTAGAACTTGTAAAATACGCTAACAGCTTGTCTGGAATCAACATATATGGTAGCAAAAAGTTACAACTAAAATTAAACATTCTTAATCATTCATTAGTATTTCTTTTACATTTTTTTTTCTAGAAAAGCTTTATGTTCCACTTTATTATTTAGCTATAACGAAGAAAATCGGCGTCATTGACACTTTGGGCTCACTTCATTGTTAAGTGGATATATGTTATTAGGATTTAATACATTCATAAGATTTATTTATTATTATGTTAGAAAAAATTACTGATAGACAGATTGATACATAAATTATATTACAGTTATTTTAAAGCATTTAACAAAATTTTTTTTGTGAAATAGTTCTAATACTTAATATGTAAATTAATTAAAAAGGATTATTGCTTACAATAATCAAAACTTCGAAGAATTGTTAATTTGAAGTTTAGTTAATAAAACGTGGTGAAACTCAAAATTATTTTTGAAATTTATGTTTATTATTAAAATTATATTCATAAAAATTTCTATCAGTATACTGAATTTAAAAAAATAAATTTTTAATTTACATGACTAATTTCTCTAAATCTGAATATTATACGTGCACAAGTGAAACAAAATAATATTACAGAAACTAAATTTAATAATAATAATTATTTAAAAAAATATTTTTAAATCTGTTGTTTTTCTTTGTATTTATTTCATTTATTTTGTGTGAGTTTAGGTAGAGTTCAGATACATTTTACTTTAATAATACTAACAAATAATGAAAAGGCAAAAAATTTTCAGGAAATTTTTCAATATTTTAATAATATAATAGACATTTGTGTACATATGTAGCATCATTTTGATTATTAAAATTTGTCCACTTTCATTATTTTTGTTATATAATAAAAATTATTGTACTGTAATATAGCTTTATAAAATACCAAAATATTCAAATTTAGAAGAATTTAATATAGTATTTGAATTTAAATTGACTTTTATTTTATCAAGTCGTTTCTGTATTTAAATTTAGCAAATAATGTGATATAAACTATTTCCAATCTTTAACAATTTGTACATATTTTGCTTGTTGTAATCATAAAGTCCTTTTTACATTATTTTAAGATATTTTACAATTACATTTATGCTTGACATAAAAGAAGGATATCAATCACCTATTCCTTCTATATTCCTTTACTGTCTTTGATGCTATATATTCATTGGAGAGTAAGAATGATTTTAAAAAATATTTTGTTGTATTCATCGATTAATTGTGGAATAATTCCATTAGATTTTAATGTCAATATTTTTTGAAAATTTTATATATATATATACATATATTTATTACATTTCATATTTTTCACAGTAACATTTTTTATACTAACAAAAATATGAAATTTTGATAAATATTTTTTTTAGCATAAATGTATTTATACAACTGGCTTTAATTAAGGATACAAAAAATAAATTCTACGTTTAGTTCTTTTATATTTATATATGTCATAGATATCGAAATTACTATACCCAGATTTCAAATTTCTTGTACCTTCAGAGAATAATATATATATATATAGAATTGAATATCCTATATCATGAAAAGGAACGCATAACAATAGAGTAAAGAATGAAAAATTCATTCATAAATCGTCGATTTTTAGTGTCTTAAGGGAATTCTATACATATAAAAGAGTAATATATTTTAACAAATCTGTATTATAAACATGTTATGAAACAAGATTGAATGACATTTCTTGAAGTGTAAAAAGAAATGTTTTACCTAATACTGATAACAGACATTGCTTTACGAATTTATATAAAACTGATGAACACACTTGAAGCCAAGAACTTTTGACATAAATAATATATGTACATTTTTTACTACAGAAATATAGATTGTAAACATTATGAAAATAGAAAGTTTAACTCACAAGTTGTATAGAATACAAAATTTATACTTGTTTAATTTAGTGTAAAATTCTTGGTTTGAAGTCACTCATCAATATATCATATAAAAACCTGTTTTTAGTTTATAAAACTAAAAACTCGAGTTATAGCTGGTGCTATATCATGTTGTAAAATATTTTTTTAGTATGCATATGCGGAACGATACGCTCCTCTACTTTGCATTTCAAGTGAAGTTACACATGATTTGTCTTAGTAAAAATTTTTATTAAGTTTCCTAAGATTAAATGAAATCATATACTTACAATATTTCTTATTTACAAACAATGTTCAGGAAGATGCCAAACAGATGTATACTTACATTTACAGATTAAACATTAAGATAAAATTGCATAAAAAGATTGTAGTGAAACTGTAATTGTATACCAAGTGGATAAAATGAAAATAATGTTCTCAGAGAACGGTCATTTTTTAAAACTGTAGAGAACTGTATTGTGAGTTTCAGTATTCTTAAATACATTATGAAATTTTCATATTTATTGAAGTGATTTATTATCATATTTATTTATTTATATTTATCTAAATAGCTTTTTTTTACAATATTAGAGTGAAATTAATATGAAAACTAAATACTGAAATTTATATTTGTATATGTAAAACAATTGCTAATGTTCCAATGTTGAACTATAATCATACATAATGTCATTAAAATTAAATTTTGATATTTTTTATTTAAAAATATTGAAAATCACAAGGGTAGATTTTTAAAGTATTGAATTTACAAATGATCAATTTTGACTTGCAATGGCTTTTTCTCTTGTACCTATAAGTAAAATTAGTATGTGCAAATTTGCACATCAACAGCACTAATAAGCTTAAGAATTGGATTATTAATTATAAATATCGTTTATTTAGTTGTATCTTCAAGATTTCTTTTCTTTGATAAAAATGAAAAATCGTTTGCATTAACCATTTTGTGACTTATGCAATTTAAGATTTATGTATAATCACATATTTCTTAAAAACTTTTTTAAATTGTAAGAAAAATATTTTAATCAATGCCATTGACTTATTTTTTTATAATACTTTAGTGCTTAATTTAAATATATAGCATGAATCTCACGGAGTAAAAGTTAGAGATGAATAAATGTTACTGTAAGTGTCTATAGTAGACTTTGATAGGATCAAAAGTGTCGCGATTTACAATGAGGTATATTTTATTTATTTAAAAAATTTTAAAAAATGTATTATTATTATTATATTATTATTATTATTATTATTATTTGTTAAAATAATCTATATAATTTTGTTTTGCTTTTATTTTTTTCTGCTTTAAATTTTTGTATACCTTTCTATCTTGTAAATTTATCTTTAAGTGTATCACCATTAATATCTATAAAGCTAAAAATAAAATTTTTAGTTAAAATATAGGTATATAAGGGTGATTTATAAAAAAATAATTCTAAATAAATAAAATAAATGTGAGCATTGAAATAATCAATTTTTCCATTGTATTCTTTTCAAAGAATGCAAGAAAAACGGTATCATGTTCCCTGCGTTATATAGACAGACAAAACGAATATAAAAAATTTATTTTTGACATTAATTAATAATTATTGTATTCATGCATCGCCGTCTATTAAATTTAAACTTTACGTTATTATAGAATCCTAAATTTTTGTAAACGCGACTGATTGCAAGATTCATGTTGATTCTTAAACGGTCATGCGTATTTACAAGAATTTCTATATAAATTTATTCTTAAATGTTTAAAATACATTTGGTAATAACTTTTGAATCCAAAATGCGATAACCGTTTAAAAATCAAAAATATTACAAATTAAGATTAAAAAATTAATAAGTAGAGTTAATTTGCATATTTGTGTAAATTATTATAAGACCAAAGATTAAAATATACTGTGTAATATATTATAGTCATTAAATAGAGAAATAGATCTACTTCCACACAAAATCACCAATAGTTATTTCTTGTCCTTTTAATAATTTCAAATCCTTCCTCCACATTTAAATTGATGAAAATAAAAAATCTAGAGATAAAGATGGATAAATTATAAAACATTTAATACATTTAAAATCCAGTTTGAAGTCATAAAGCCTTTATTATTTTTTAACTAATAAAATTAATAAAATTATTATAATATACATATAACAAATAATATTATGCATTATGAAAATATATAAATAATATTATGCATTCTGAAAATACACTAAAATATATAGTATATTTTCTACATATTCTTAAATCCAAAATGTAGTGTACATACTGGTTTTCGCCGATGAAATTAGACTAGTCAAACGCCTCAAACAATTATTACCCGTAACTTAATAGTGATAGAAACATATTTCTATGTAGAAGCATACGAGAATACGAGGTGTGCTTATACATCGTCATCCAGCGATTAAATAATTAATTTAGGCCAATTCTGTTAATTTTATAAACTAACAAATTTTATTTGTTCTCGGTAACGGTTAATAGTTAAGATGCTTTGACATAATAAATTTACTAATATAACAGTAAGATTTTTCACAAGTGACAACAAATTTTAGCTGTTATTACTATTTATACAAGTGTTTAGGAATAAAATAATATTCTATTTAAGGGAAAAAAGTTAGGCACTGATAGGAAAAGTACAAGAAACCACGCGATATTTTTATTTTCATAAAATAACTAGTAAAATAAATATTTCTTTTTAATTAAAGGGCACTAAATTTTAGAATTCTCTTAAATTGTATTTAATATTGAAATTGCATGATTTCTTTGTTCATTATTTACGAATTTATAATTTTTTTAGTAGAGAATGTTAGTAACTTGACTTTTTTTTAATATTCATAAAATATACAAAACAAAAGTTATTTTAATATAAGGAAATTTAAAAAATGATTTACAAAAACGAAAACTTCTCAATAGTTTTTAAATAACAACATAAATAATATTTATCAGAATTAGTTATAACTTGAAAATTACTTTCGACATCAATATGAGTCTTATTTTTGCAACAACGACCATTATTTTCTGGTATTGACATTCATACTCCAGTGTATGAAGGTAATTCTTTCAAATCCATATGCATTACCACTCAATAAATCTGAAAAGTGTCAAAGTTATATTATCCAATAAAATAAAATATTTTTTTCTTTTAAAATAAATAATGAAAAAATTAAATCACAAATTACCTTTGAAAATACTACCAGTAATCATTGAAAATATTCTATTTACTATTGAAAGATATATACATTATTTATTATAAATTTTTTGTTTAAACTCATTTCACTTATTTTATTAAAAAACTTATTGGCATACCATTTATAACATCTTAATCATCCCATTCATCGTCATTTTCACTGAAGTCACTTGAGTCCTCACTTTCACTATACATCGCTCTTGATCGTTCAGCCAAAGCTCTAGTTAGTGCTGCAGCTAATCCACCTTCAGCTAAGTTTGGTGTAGAATTATTAGGTCTTGGTTCATTTGCAATTGGTTTTAATGCTATTCCTTGACGTATTTCTACTAATAAATTACTCCTAGTATCCCCTGGTGTAGGTGATTTGGTCTCCTCTTTATTAACTTTCTAAGTGCAAATAAATGTGTACAGTATTTAACAATTATTTATAAGGAACTAAATAATTAACTTATTAAATTTTATATTTAATTTCTTACTTTGAGAGATATTCCAGTTCGTATAGATTCCATTAACATTGACCTTGGATCTTGAGCTTGATTATCATTATTGGTACTGTTACCATTATCCATATCTCCTTGATTACTAGTTAAATTAGGTAATGGTGGAGGAGGTGGAGCATTGGTATTCAAAGATGGGATGACTTTTGAATTTACTTCCTGAGGCATTGGTGGTGGTGGCGGTGGAGGGGGTAAGCTAGGTGCTGAAGCTGATACTGCTGATGGAGGAGGAGGTCTCGATGGAAGAGACCTATGCACTGGAGGTACATTTGGAGGTGCTGGTGGAATTTGAGTTTGAATTTGAGTTTGAGATGGTGGTAATGGTGGAGCTTTCCGTTGATGACTCTGAAAATGTAAATGTAAGTTAAAATAGAATGTCAAAAATTAGTACTTTAAACAATTATTTTTCTGGATCATATATAACATAAATATTTGAATAAATATGTAATTTAATTTAACTAATATGTTTATACATCAGATATTAATATCTATGGCAAGTAAAAATAACGAAGAAGCCAAATACTGTGTAGATAACAGAACATAGTATCTTTTTATATATAGCAACAACAATTACAATATATTAAACTATTTCATGATTATAATACATGAAGTACAACTTTAAGAGTATAAAAGGTCTAATTAAATCGTTAAAAACGTTGCACCAAATGAAATTATGAATAACTGTTGCTGTAACACATAAAAATCTCAATTTTTTGTACTTACGTTATTAAAAAGTGTATTATTTGTACTAACTGGTATTGTTCTTGCTGGAACTGGCGGTGGAGGATCTAATTTTGGCTGAGTTTTTGGCACTTGTTGGACATTAGATACTACTCCAGTAGATGGTACTATTTCCTTTTTAACTGCATTCATTCCTCCATTATCTTCAATAAAATCATAAATAAAATTGCGTGTTGGTTCATGCTGTAACAATCTTTCTGAGATTCCTATTTTATCAAAGAATTCTTTTAATTCCGGACCAATAACGCGACAATTATTAATATCAGTTCCAACATGATCTACATGCCTGAAATAAAATTAAAATAGTAATCGTTTTGTTCTCAAAATTATGGATTAATACTTAAATATAAATTTAATTTATATACCTAAAGTCAAATGGCAATCCAATATCATTAGTTGTTAATTTTTTTTTAGTTTCTTGATTTTTTTTCTTCTTTTTGCTTTTACTCATTGAAATATTAGTCATGCTTCTATTCACACTGATTGGTACTGATGTACCATTTGAAAAAGTGTCAGGAGTATTTGGTGTAAGTCCTAGTGAGGGTGTACTTATACTTTGATTTTTTCGAGGAAGTGTAATGCCTTTCTGATTTTCCAATTCCATTTTTGAATGTCTTTCATTTTTACGTCTTGCTTTTGAATTTAATTTTTCAGTAAGAATAGTCCTTGATAAAAAATTAAAGAAATAAATAACTATGGAAACTACATTATAAAATATATTCTAATATGTAATATGAAATTTATTTAAAAGATAATACAGTTTAATCTAAATTTACAAATAACAACAGATATATACGTTTTTAATTTTTTAATTAAAAATTAAAATTTACCTCAAAATGATAGCATCAGTTTCATTGGCAAAATTAAATGCAGCCATACAATCTTCTGCTTCAAAAGTATGAAAATAATTTAATGGAGCATTATATTCCATTGAATTATAAACTTCATGCTCCCATAACATGATTTTTCTTCGAACACAATATAATCTTAAAAAGAAACTACGTTTTGGAGTATCTCGAACTAAAGTAATAATTCCAATATTTTTTTTAATCCATTCATTGTGTTTTGGAGGTTCTGTCAAGTATAACTGAATAATACCTGCAGCAAGGCACTAGAAAATAAATAACTAGTATTAAATAGGGGACACCTAAAATCAGATCATAAGTTTATTTGATACTAATACTGGTGTCATATACAAGATATGATTGTTGTTACAATTTGTCATATAAATTGATAAAAACAATGCACTCACTTTTATATATAACTTTTTAAACATTAACTATATGATTCATCAAATTGCCATCTCTTAACGATACTACAATCACCCGTGAAAGTATATTAAAAGATAGTGTTAAGATCCTTAATAATGTTAAATATAATTTTAAAAATAATTTTAAATATCAAATCACATAAGAGTAAATTGTTACATAAACTAATATGATTGTTTAAAAATGTATAGATATTTTCTTATATTTATCAGTAGAGCATATAAAATTATAATATGGATTAAATTAGTCAGTAACAAAAACTAAAATATATTACTATATCAAATTTCTAAATCAAAATTCTAGTACTTAGTTAATCAAAGCTTCTATAATCATCACTCACCTGACAACGATTTCCCATTAATCGAAACACTTGCTCATTTTCTTCAGGTTTCAGCAAAATCGAACCTCTGTGTTCATAGACGCTGCCTGACTTCATTTTAAATCCTTCTTAGAATCAATATAATGAAAAAATTGGACTCTGAAGGTAGCGATTCACTTATTTACGAAACTTTTAACTTTATGAATCAGTGTTCAAACTTTAAGCAACTTTGTAAGGGTTAGGTTTGATATCATTTTATCCTGATGATGATCCAATGCGCCATGTGTTGCTTTAAATAACTTGACGCACTATTTCGCGACTCTTAACTTTGTTATTAGTAGAAATTTGAAATTGTGACCTAAAAAATAATTTTTCCTCAAACGTCAGAAGACCTCTACGTGAAGTAACGCGACACGGAATCACGGAGCGCCAGAGAGGTCTTATGCGGGGAAGAGAGGGGGGGAGGAGTCAGGAACTCCACAGGAGAATATATGAGTAGATATGACTATGAGACTCGGAGACTCCCGTTGCGCGAGTGCGCTATATATATTGTACATATACCTATATGATATACCTATATATAGGTATATACAAGATTCTGGCTCAGCTCAGGCAAACGGCAGGCACAGATCACAGAGGCCTCAGCCACACGCAGTGACAGTGCTCGACTGCTCGTACGAGCAGCTTACATTCTTGCAATTGCTTCAACAGCCACTACTTAGCCCTCATTTTCTCATAAATGTATTAATCCTATTATATTAATACTTTTCTCGTCGACTTGTAATACTCCCCCTCTCCTACCTGCGCCTACAGTTTCCATACGTCTATTCTTTATCTGTTGGTCTCACAAGCACAACTCAAACATAACTCAACCATCAACTTAAACTCTCAAGTTCTCGTAAAATGATAAATGTTGATTAAGGTGTTGAAGCTGATTGAAAGTAGTACACCTACACCTGTTGTATACAAGCTTTGCCACTGTTTCAATCTTAAATTTTATTTTTATTCTTATTATTATTATACAGTATAGCCTGGTATAGCCAGGTGAAGCCTGGCGTAGCCTGGTTTAATCCTTGTGTAGCCAGATCAGGGCTTGATGTAGTTTGATCTGCCTGATGATGAGTGTAGCCAGGTCACAGCCACAGCACAGGACCAGTATAACTGATATGTATTTGCTCTGGTTGTAGCAGAGTGTAGGTGTAGTCTCAGGTAGTCTCTCGGCAGCTCTCACACTGCAGTTCTAATAATGCAGTGCTTCCCAGCAGAAGTAGATGATAATATACATATATATAATATATGCACATATATATAAATCTATATAAACTTAGTGGAATTTTTTGTTCCGTAGTTTTCGTCTATATGTTTTTGTTGACATTATTGAATCTGTCAAAGTATTATTAATAAATGCCACGCTTCGAAAATAACGATTATACACATTATATTTAAAGTGAATTGATGTAAAATCCAACAATATGGCATTTGTAAAGAAAAGAAATTTAATAGAATCGTGCTATTGAGGTTACTTCTTTGAACAAATGCTCTTTTTTATAAAGAAAATTTTTTCTTGTGCTACAGTATTTTTATTTAGAAAATTTCACTAGCTTTTATTTAATAGTAATAATTAAAATTAAAATGAAGCGAAGCAAACCAGAATCGCCAGAGCCATGCAATACTCAAATTTTGCATTCCAATGCAAAGCGCTCAAAACTTACTCAAGATAAAGAATATAACTGTAGTTTACTGGATTTATCCGATGATGTTTTACTCCATATTTTTAAGAATCTTTCATCATTTGATTTAATGTCATTACATTTGTAAGTATTTAAATTCAATTTATAATAAAATAATCATAGATATATAATAGCTTCTTGACTATTATGAATATATTTTTTATTTAAAAAAATGATAATATATGATAAATTATTGTAATTCAATAGAATCAGTGTTTTACTCAAGATAAACATTATTTTCACCTTAATATAATAGATTAAATATTTTAATAAAGATGTATGTACATGTATAAGATTATATGTATGTATAAGATTATAAATATAATATTATAAAACAAGAAATATAAACAGTATTGTATAATAAAATTGTTTTTAAATGTTATAAATCTTTGTGATTTTAGATGCTGTCTTCGGTTAAATGAATTATGTTATGATAGAACTTTATGGACAAATTTAGATTTACGAGCTCGATATTTGCCTTTAGAAGAACTGGAAAAATATGTAAAATTTATGCAACCAGTAACAAAACTACTAGCAATTCGTGGAAACAAATCAAAAAATGAATATCCGGAAGAACTTCATGCTGGATTTTTAAATACTATTAGTTTAAAATGTAGCCAATTACAAGATTTTCTCCTTGAAGATTACAGTATTTCACCGGATAAAGTAAATTTAGTTTACAATTAATTGTAGTTTTTTCATGATAAATTTAAAGTTTATAAACTTTTTTCATTTTAGATACCAATAACAAGTTTTCCTAAAACTCTTAAGAAGTTGTCTTTGAAAGGTTGTCAAATTTTTAGAGGACGTCTTCTGCAAATGAATATTATACCATCTTACCTTTGTAAAATAGATTCACACATGCCCAATTTAACAGTAAGTTTATATTTTATTTTAAATTATTGTTTACATTTAATTGTTATATTAATGAATAAAATTTTAAATTTATTATATTAATAAGTGATGTAATCATTAAATAATTTTTTAGTGTTTGATACTAACTAGTTGCAACTGGCTTAATTCACATTCTTTTATGGCTATTAGTAAAGTTCCAAATCTTAAAGAAGTAAGATTAAATTCATGTTATGGATTAAGTGAAGATATAGCATATGCAAGTCTTGCATGTAGATATGGACTAAAATCTTTAGAGGTAATTTATTTCTAACATATTACAATTATTTTTGTTAAATTTTTATTTAATATTTCATATTTTATTATAGGTATTGGATTTACGGGATACCTTTGTTGGAGATAGTGTAGTTAGCAGTTTTAGTCACACATCAACTTTAACTGAAATATACTTAGAATGTCCAAGTTCTGAAACAGTCCAACAACCGGATGAACATCCTCAACAGCAAGAAGTACTTTATGTTCAATTGCAACGAGAACCAGAATTAGTGTATCAAGATAATCGCGTAGATGTGGAGGTTTGTTTTGACAGCATTTCAATATTCAATTTCTTCTGAATTCAATTTAAAATTAAACGTATTAACTTTCAGCTTGTCGATGATAATGAAGTGAATCATTTAATTATTAATCTTGTAAATAATGCAGATAGGTGTCAGGTTTCTGATCGATCCATATGTGGCTTAGGTTTACATAATGCTGAACAAAATCAAGAGATAATTATTGATCGAGATGAAGTGCAACTTGTTCAAGGTAGAGCACGCAATTCAACCAATCCAAATCTAAAAAAAGTTGTAGTCAGGTGTGTTATCACTTAAATATTTAAAAGCTAAAGCTTTATTAAAATAAATTAAATTTGAAGAAATATATTTTCTTTTTTAGAAATTACACTGGTGTGACAAATCAATCTTTACTTCATTTTGTAATAAATGGTCCTAATCTTGAATATCTTGATGTAACAGGCACATCTGTTACAAAAGAAGGCTTACAAAACTTTAAAATTCAGCGGCCAAATGTTACACTTATTTCATCTTTCGACAAAATATAATGGATAACTGTAAATATGTTCTTAATTATAAAATACAATAGAGGTACAAAAAATTAGTAATCATGTATGTTTTATATCAATGTTTATACCTTTAAATTCTTGATATTTTTAAATGAAAGTGCAATAAATGCTTAAATAATTAAGAAAAAACTTAATTCATAGTAAAATTTATTTTACAAAGTTTTGTAGAATTTATTAAACAAATTATGAGAATAATGGGTTGTGATATTTTAGAAGTAATAAAGAAAAATTATAAATATAAATTTATTTTTATTATTTATTCATATTTACTATTAATATTTATTAATTTATTATAAACCTATTTTAAATAATATATCATTTTTTAACAAACTATTAATAAAACTAACTATAAAATTTTTTAATTTTTATATAATTTTTTTTACTATTAATTAGACGAATTTTATTTTTATACTATCAGAAGTGAAGACAGTTAAACATGGAAATTAGTTATATCGCAAATCTTATTAAAAATAACGTTATTTTTACTTACAATCTAAGGTTCTCTTAAAAAATTATAATTTACTAAAAATTTACAATTGCATATACATATATATTGTACTGACTAAAAACTTTGAGACTTAATATTAAAAATCAATTTTAATATTATTAATACCAATAAAAATTAAAACTATTTCAAAAAGTCTTTTATTAGTTAACTTTTAAAACATAACAATGAGTAAAAAGAGTTCTTAAGACACGTATTATATAATTCTGCTTATTTAGATAAGTGTTATGTTGAATTAAAAGGTTTTTATTTATATAACAAGTGTTTTAGTGTTTCCTCTAAGTAGATGATATCGTTTTGTTTTATATAAATCTTTAAATATTTAGTTACTATTTATTTATTATTTTAACATAGTAGATTCTTCTTTTAGAGAACATATACAGGTCATATAACAAGTTCAATTTCCTCTTTCTCAAAATTCGATTGAAGGAAATCAAATTGGAGTCATTGGGTAGCCCTACCAACTCAGGACATAAAGTCTAGCTTTTGACGATATATTTTATAGTAAGCAAACCGATTCTTTTACCATCTGAGTTATCGACTGATGAGCTTATATTTATTCTAAATTTCGTTTAACTTATTTAAAATAATTTGTCTATATATTTTGAATGTGTTGTGTTATATATTGATAAAATTATAAGAACGAAATTATTTATTTAAAGTAAATGTATAAAAATTTAAGTTAAATGTATAAAACAAAGTTTTTGCTTCATGCAAAAAACAATTTCAATTATGAAGATTTAATAATCCAAGTAGTTTATATTCATAACGAGGAATACAAATGAAACAAAGTTAGATATATTGAAAGCTCTAAAATAAACTTTCTATCATTCATAGATGCATTATACTTTTGTCTAAGGGATGTCTCAGGACTTAAATATGCTATTAATAAGATAGATAATCGGCACAATACACTAATACAAGTTTAACAATGCTTCCATGGTTGATGAACAAAAATATGCTTAATTTCATTTTTCAACATACAATGAATTATTTATATAGTTTGCGTTACCTAATGGACACCGATTATTGACTACGCCTAAAAGAATAAAAACGAAGACAATATAAAAAGATGCAAGTGTTAAACGAATTTTAGATGTATATTCAACATCTTTTCAAATAATAATTAATAACCATAAGCGAGATAAGGCCTAATATATAACAAGAGAATCTGTATCAGCTGTATTATATTTCATATTTCACTAAGATCAACTGTGATTATAGCTAAACCAAATATTCAAATTTACAAACCCATGATTGAATTAAAATACTGGATAACAATTTTAGGATTTTCAAATCACATTCGATAAACTACATATCAACAAGATTAATATAATCAGCCTGTGTTCAGCAATATATAAGTAATGAAAGTATATGTTTGAAATTGCGCTAAATTAATAAAAACCATTAAATTATTTGATACACTGTAGTCTGCTTAATAAAAGCGACGTAAAATATATCTTTAATCATATTAAAGAATGATATTTTTAAATACGAAGGGAAAAATTTCCATTGCAATGCATATAAACTATATTGCTTTCAAAAAAAATTTAGAAAATATTATATTTCTATTACATTTATATTAAATTTAATTATATTCTCTAAATGTGATTACAGTACTGTGATAAATAAATTCCAAAATTCAACCAAGAAAAAATAGACTAATAGAACTAAAAATACACTCTGAAATAAATTAGAATTTTCAATTTTATATAGGTATATGCCCAATGGCATATAATTAAATATGTTCGAAAATAATCGTCATGTTATCCAATTGAATGAAACCAAAATCAAAGAGGGTTTAATTTATGTATTAGAGGAATAGTCTGTAATTTACAATATACGATTCCAAACTTTTTCAAACTTTTTCTATGACTTTTAAGCTGAACATTTATTTAAAATCGTAGTCGTTTAATTATCTATTATACGTATCACACTAGCTATAAAGTATATAATATACCAACACGACATCAAGGAAGTATTCCTGGAGTTGCCCCGTCTGGTCTCTGCTTTGGCCTTTTAAATTTCCAAGATTACATCAAAGTTTTTCAAAAGTATTTTGAGTTCTTACACACAAATTTTGAAAGTGTATTTTCGAGAAAATGTCAGATAAATCCTCATTAACAATTTAATTATTTAAAAGGCTGTGGAGCAGTTAATCATATGCAAACTATCCAAATTGGATAATGTCACAACAACAATATTTGTAAATCAAGAATTTTTTATTTTCATTTCGACTATATCTGGATAATTGAAATAATGAGCGCATAATCTACACTTGAAGCATATGAAAAATATACGAATATATAAACATGTAAATCGCGTGATATTATATTAAACTGTTTTATAATCAGCGTACGATTTCACGAAATTAATAAAACGTTAATAAAGTTTTTTCTAAATTCATAAAAAATTTTTTCATTCAAGCAATCGGTATTTTGTAAACATAATACTTAAAATTGAAATTCTGCGAGGTTCATTTCTGCCATTGCTCATTTTGAAATTATTATTAAAAATAATGAATAATCTAAATAATAAAATAATAATTTTATAGAACTATTAAATAAATAAAAAAATTGTAACTTAAGAGTGTAAAAATTGGGTATAAAATAATGTAATAATAAAATTATTTGTTGTATCTACAAAATATCCTTGAAGATATTAAACTTTTATATTATTAAACAATATAAAAAATATTAACATTAGAAAGTAACTAGCATTTTATATTAATTAAAAATATGTCATGTATGAGGAGAGAAACATATAATAATTATAATTTTTTTAATTTAAATGCAGTTTTTTCTCTTAATTAAATAATTTTATGTTATAATTAAAACTAATTTGAATATTAAATCTTTTTCAGCGTATATAATTACTAAATTATTAACAATGCATTGAGTGTACTTTTACAATTACGTAACAGATATATTGTAATTATAACAGATTATTCTCCAAAAATAGTTAAATAATTGTTGAATTGATAATAAGAGATGAACATTCAGCGTAAATTATATTCGTAACAACAAGAAATAATTTAAACTAAAGTTTTATGATACAATATTTTGCATAATTCTTTTTTACCAAATATAGTTTTATAACATTTTTTCATAGTAGATTAATAAACATATACATATTTCTTCTTAGATTTCTACTACAATTCGCTAATTTTGAGGATTATACTCTCGTTTACGCTATAATAAAATATTATTCTTGTTTATTCTAGCACTGATGCATACTAAATTCAATATGGACATAAAATTAATTTATATTTCAATAATTAACAACAAATTTAAGAAGTTATAATGTATTTGTCACAATATTTGACCTTAATTATTATTCAAACATTTTTTTTACTTCTTCGAGTAATTTTTTACGAGATCTTTATATAAAGTACTTTAAAATTAGTCGATACCCATATATATATATATATATATATATATATATATATATATATATATATATATATATATATATATAATTTTGGTTCGCAGTTCTTCATAAAAGTTCTCAAATCGATCTGAGAAATGCATATAAATATTATGAAATATATAAGTTTTAATGCACTCTAAGTAATTTCTAAATCACAATTGTGATTATATTAATAATGATCAATATTATGAATGCAAATGTATATGGTCAGTTTTCTGTTGACAATTAAAATATAGATTTGTTTTAAATTAGAAATATAGCTGGCTCCACGCATTATTTTTTTGGCAACAGCGTAATAGTTATTTTTCTAGTGTAAATTCCTTTTATAAATAATAAAACTTTATATGATCTTATATGTTGCCTTTTTGTAAAAAAAAAACAAACTTTACAATTAAAACATTATAAAATAAACATATTTGAAAGCGCGCACAATGATTTCGCGATAGAAAAAATAATTAAAAGGAAACTTGTTATAAAACACAAAATATCATATGAAAATAACAATAATGATGACTAATTTGCAAGAAAAGTTATAAAAATATTCACATAGCACATTATTTAGAAAAATGTATACATATATATATTGGTAATCTTTAGAACATTACGTTTTACTTTTGATCCTCGTTTTAAAATCTTAATCTATGTTTGTACCGTTTAATTCAATTAATAATTAGGATTAAATAATTGATCAGCGTTTGTAAAAATCTATTTATCTATTAGTTTCTATAATAGTCCGGTTATTCGCAATTTGTCAATAAAAGCTTAATTGGTTCGCTGACAATTTATGATGACTATCCGGATCCTAAATTTAAATCTAAGTCACAAAAATCTATGTACAGTTTAAGGAAGCCACGGGAAACAATGTGCATTCTGCGTCCTTTTTTCTTAACATATAACACCATACGCCCGTATCCGTCGGCCTGACTTATGTATATAAAAGTAGTAAAATTGGCCGGCCACAATTAGCTGAAGAAGACTTTTACCATTCATCGTGTCTCCGAAGCGACCAACTAACTAACTGTCTAAAATCCCGGTAGTTCTGAAGACGATATAAATTAAACCAAGCGCGAAATAATTATATACGGTAAAATCCAAATTTTACAGTGAAAAGTCGTCTAAAAAATTTATGACTACGTCTTGACATTGATATAAAATATCAAGAAGTTATATATAAGCTAACACGTACACTTATATATTTTCCTTACATTTGCAGTAATTTCTGATTTTCTAAATTTATATATATATATATATATATATATATATATATATATATATATATATATATAGCTGTTCACCTAAATAGTATACATCAGATTAGTGATATATAATCAACAGATTGCAACGATAATTTGACGGAGCAATGTCGGAGGAGAGGCTCTCTCTCTCTCTCTCTCTCTCTCTCTCTCTACATACATACATACATACATACATACATACATACATATATATATATATATATATATATATATATATATATATATATATAATAACCGTCAGTCTACAAAATAATCAAATAAATGCCCCATAGTAGGTTGTCCTATAATTAATAAAAAGCTTCAGCTGGACCATATCTCCGATGGTCGTTCGAGCTCGACCATATATATGATCTCAGCCGCGAGCGAGAATTTATTTACAAGTTGGCCCGCCGAAGCATTTATTCGCCGGTCGCGCGCGCGCGCGCCCTTAGAACTCCGCGTGGGACTCGACGACGCGGTCGCCGGCATGATGGCTGAACAGCGCGTAGAGCCGCTCGCCGGAGGCGAGCATCGGCGACCCGGCCTCCGGGTAGAGGTGCTGGAGTATGGCGTGATAGTGAAACGCCGCGCCCATCGCCACGAACAGGTGCCAGATCGCGTGGGCGCAGGGTATGCGGCCGTCCGATTTGAAGAAAACGATGCCAAGCAGGTAGGCTAATCCGCCGAGCTTCAGTTCCGGGATGTCGTTGTACTCGTTCTGCAATGTATGTAAGAGAAAGGCAGATGTAGGGCGATTTGTATGCGATGTATTAGTTTTTGATTCCGGTTAGATCAAGTTCGTGTAAATATATCTATATATACATATAGTATATTTGAAAAAAAAAATTTGTTTTTAAAGATTTAATTATATTAAGATTTGTGTAAATGCTCCGCGTCTTGTCAAAAATGACGAATTTCATAAAACAGAAATTGGAGATAAACGAGAACGTGTACTGAAATACATTATTGTGCCAGGACTAAAAGAATTTCGTGATTTTACTGGTTTGTTAATTCATATCATTGAAAAAGTTTCTCATTAAATGTAAACATTAGAAATCACATTGTCGCTGAATATTTTTAACCAATTCATAAAGTCGAGTGTGGTTGTTAATTCTCATTTCTGATATGTATATAAGTGGATAAATGTACAATCGTGGACTATGTAACGGTTTGCACTATTAATCCATTTTTTTAATCTCACGTTAACGAAAAACAAAAAAAAAGAAATAACTCTTCCCATTAAATTTGTATATAGCGAAAACATTAGCTGTAAAAAGATTCAATTCGAAAACACGGTGTAAATTTTCTAAAAGATCAATGATTTCTATTCAAATATATATATATAAACATATACGTTACTGCAACTGTAATATTTTATTTCTTTAAATGAGCGAAAATATTTAAGCTAAGCTTAGGCTGCGCTCAGCAATCAGCACCCACCACAGCCACGCAGCTTCCAACCTAATTGCGCACTGATTCGTTGAAATTTTACAAATTTTTTATTGGAAAATTGTAAAATAATCACAAGTGTAATTAATTGTTACCGTAACTGAAATTAAAATCTTACTTTTCATCTTGTATCCAGTAAAGTACTTGTCTTGCCTTTTTTGCATTAAAAACGCGGCTGAATTTGCTTCCATGCGAAAAATTTATTCGTATTTCACATTCGAATTGTACTTATTATATATTTTTAAAACAAATCCTAAATCTGTATTAAAAATGATGAGTGATAAGATTAACGATGATGTTATATTCATCTTTATTTTTAATAATTGTATTTGGATACACTTCTGTAAAATATATTACTTAAAATTATAAAAGTAGTAAAGTGCATTTGCATATTATTTTCCAGCGCTGATTACGATTAAAATTCTCTGAATGAGCACTGATTTAATTACCATGGTGAATTAAATTAAATTTCATTTGGAATATATGAAAAATTCTAACGAAAAGATTTATAACAAAAATTGAAAATCACATTCAAAATATATCCGTTTAGTTTTATGCTACATTTAAAAGTGATACTTTGTCAAGAAAAAAATCCAATGATTTTAAGCCACCTACAAAAAAGTGAATAAATCTTAAAACTATACTATTATAATACGATCTATAATTTTTGTTTGAAATATCTTTCAGCCTTTCGTATTTTTACAGATAAATCGGATCAACGAAAATTTTTATGGGTTTTTCATTGTTTTTATCCAAATTAAAAAATTTGCTGTTATATACCGAGTAAAATTTTTATAGTAATCAAAATATGCATATATAGAAATGCTAAATGCACGTTTTCTTTTTTTAATTTTAGAGGCTACCCTTTTCGAAAACCCAATCATTGGATTTCCGTATTCAAATTCTAATTAGAACTTTAATCAAGATTGTAATTTAACATTATGTCATTTGCTTGGGTTGTATGTTTTCCTAATATTAGAAAGTCGTGTGCGGGCTGAGTAACAACTCTAAACTTTGAGATATGGGTATAAAAGTAGAAAATGAAATAAATTAGATTGCATGCTAATCAGCTTAGATAATAACCGAGAATTTGATAATAATAACTTAGTCAGTGTATGAGCATAAGTATAAGAAAACTGTTAACGTATTCTTTCTAAATACTATGTTCTTCTGATACATTTCACTCCCGTACTAATCGTATAATATACATATATATATATATATATATATATATATATATATATATATATATATATATGTATGTATATATATACACATATATATTTCTCAAATAAGTTAGATATTTATATATACATGCTTAAATGTAAAGTTTTGTCGCACTTATCTAAGCTGTTATGTTCTCCTAATTTACTGAGTGATTATGACCCCCCAAACAACGGGCTAAGTCGAACGCTAACTTCTGCTACTTTTACAATACGTTAAATATCATATTTGTACGAAAACGATTCTCGATCTGAGAAAATTGAATATGTTGCAAATAATTTCGAAAAAACAATTCTGTGCAAAATCTCAATTCATGGTATATTTTAAGTTAGTAAATTTTATTCAACGCATTAAATTCTTATGGGAATTTGAAAAATTGAAATGTGTTCTCCACTTTGTTTAAGCTATAGGAGCTTTAGTCTAGGTGCTTTGAAGATTTGCATCAGTAATTAATACGCAAAGAACTGACAGATATGCCATTTAATATTTAACGTCGATGAGAGATTATATAAAATATTAAGTAACAAGTAAGCCAGACGTATCTTTTATTGACTATAACCAAGTGTAGCAAGCTCGTTCACAAGCATGGAAACACGATGGAAACACGAGATCCTCGTATCGCGTGTATAGCGTTATCCGATGATAAATCCATGGCAAATCTGATAGCACTCGTATTATAAGACTATATTGCTTAATAGGCGGCAAGCAGACTAGGAGCAGACCGATAATAATCGAAAAACTTTCTTAACAAACAATAAAACAATGTATAAGCTCACTGGTTTTTTTACGATAAAAAAATTCATTTTGTACAATTTGCCAATCATTGTCAATTTGAAGTTTCTGTTTACACAAAAAAAATTGCGTTTTCACCACGTATTGTTTAAATATCACCACGTATATTTAGATGTTACTGAGATTTTTTTAAATATCACTTGTTTGCGTCCTGGATTTAGCTAGACCTCACAGAATCTAATATATACTTTCATAAAACATCTGTGGTGCACTTCTCTCTCTCTCTCTCTCTCTCTCTCTCTCTCTCTCTCTCTCTCTCTCCAATGTCTCTCTGGTCCAAATAAAGTTAGAATTATCAATTTGATTGAATATATCTGAATTCTAATACATAATTTTATTGTTCACAATCACCTGATGCTGGATTTTATACTGCTGAAATAATTATATTACGAATATTTAATGCACGAAAACATTATAAATTAAATAAAATACATTAATTTTAATTATTTAATTGATCCGACAGCCAACATCTGGAAAAGATGGCGGCATAATATTTGCATGCATTAATTGCTTCTACGAAACCGCAAGAATTTTTAATTTATATTGAATTTTCCATATGAAAAATTACAAACAATGGTTGTCATTAAACTAACAATTATGTTTTATTTATTTTTTAAACATTTTAATAAATAAAATATAATTGTATTAGCGTAATAAGTTCAGTACAGGGTATGAAGGAGATATTTGAGGACGTTTAAATTCTTTTTTAGAGTAACTATTCCTTAAAAATATTCATTCGAACTGTGCGTGTGAACCAAACAGACATTGGAAAGATGCTACTATGTAAGTATATTAGAAAAGGCTCTGTGAATTACCAAATAATCTCGTATATCCAAATCCAGGCATCAAATAAGTGACTCTCTTCTCGTAAGTATACGTAACCATTACAAATAATAATGAATATATAATATCTATTGTTTAAACAATTGGTACGATTGTTGAAAATATCGACGAATTATTAATTAAAGTTTATCGTCCAAGCTAAAAATATTCATGTACAATTTCGAGTGATAGTATATGAAAGAGTAATAATAAAATATCTAATAACATTCCAGCGTTTAAAACAAATAATATTATGTAAGGAATGTTTGAATAAGGATTTAAAGTATGTAAATCTGTCGATACAATTTGATCATGAGAATTTTTAAAGCTCTTGACCCTACTGTAATTCTTCCATACCCACTTTATTACGAGATCAAAACTCCCGTTATTCTATCGAGAAATCGCAATCTTTTTAAATTATACAATTGTACCAGTTTACTAATAAAAATTGTGTAAAACAAAATTATAAAACATACTATTCTTCCTAGTTCCGAATAAGTGTCACATGCCAATGATTTCGCGGATGCCTCCTTCCCATTATGCTTACTGATATACTTTTCCAATTGAAGAGATTATAATTTACTCGAAAACCTTCTTTGTGCTGTTTTCATTCTGAAGCTAAAAGGTCCAAGACTGAAATACCTATATCTCGACATTCGTTTATACCGTTCATTTTTATACAGTTAGTTATATGTGGGATTTTTTAATGCTGAGAAATTACAAAATCAGTTTATTTTTTTATAGCCAGAAAATAAAAATATTAGAAAAAAGTTATATAATATGAAATATTATAGATTTACGTCATTAAATCCGTGATAAACCATAGATCGGATGAAAGTAAGATTTGAGACATACTAGTATCTCTATATAGACTTAATAATATAAGAAAGAAGTTCGACAAAAGTTTTGTCTCGTTTGGCGTCCCGGCCGAAATCCGTAAATAGATCAGTGAAAAATCATTCGTTGCGAGAGCTAACAGTATTAGGAGAACATAAACTTCGCACAATGTTCGATATTAACTTTGAAATTGATTGCTTTATATATATCATATATAATAACTTTGAATGTTAGGAGATTATAACACGAGAAAATAGTTAAAACTTTAGATTTTTCGATCTAACCAATCCGTCGGTATGGGATGGTACAGTTTTAGGAGAACTTAATTTGAAGATAATCACGGGTCATTTCACATTTATATATATAGTCTGGAATGAATACGCTTGGGTGTCATAATAACTTTAAAGTATCAAGCTACTATAATGCCAAAATATTGTAAATTTTTTATATGATCCGATCTGAAAATTTAGTCATCGAGGCTGTTCAAGTATTAAAAGAACATAAAGTTTAAAAGGAAACAATGAGCACATTAATTGGATATGAATATGATAAGAAGAATGACAAGATAAGAAAGTAATCGACTGTACTTCCCATCAGGTCTCCCACTCGATTTTGTTAAAAATGTTTATATACTTATATACATGTTTTGAGTCGCTTTAATTGTGAATATACAGTAGTGGTTTTTGGCGTCAATTGGATTTTTATCGTGAAAAACTTTATAAAATAAAACAAACAAACAAAAATTATAGTTTCTCAAATTTATCTTTGTACGTATCAAAAATTTCAAAAAAAATTTTAAACACCAATTGTAAATCTAATCAAAAGAAATAGATTTTGTTCTATGAATTTTTCTGGGTACTGCCAATAATTACTTTACGTATATTCTAAATTCTTACCATTACCTCTTGTCTACCAGGCATTAGCTTGGTGCATTAGGTCTACTTTTAATGTAAAATCACTTCACTCATAAATCATAATCTTGTTTGCAGCTTCGAACATTATGAATTTCTGGTATTTTTGTATAATTTTAATCGAAATTATTATTATTTTTCTATGCAACAATACGGTTCAGTATTATTGTTGATCTTTATATAATTAAATTCTTGATAGAAATTAAATTCTAGTAACTTGCCATTTTTATTATTTAAGAATTTTGCGATCAATTTTAATGTTCAATCGTTAATATATATAATATAAGAAATGTAAATTATGAGCTTACAATGCCGACGATCGCCACGCTTGGTCCGATGCCCATTATCACGTAAAAAATCGTCTCCAGCCACTTGTATCTCTCGTGGAAGATCTGCTGGTAAAGTATGCCGACAGCCGCCATGATCCAGATTAGGATCCTCATGGTGGGCAAGAGGACGTCACCTTGGAACGGCTCGTGGTTCAGCCAGGGGAAGTACGTGGCCGCTATGAAGACGTATATCATCGCGCGATCGCACCGGTGCAGAACGTCTTTCAGACTTATGAACCGCCTGCAATTAAGGATTTCCCTGATATATATATATATATATATATATATATATATATATATATCTGCTTTTTGTATACGTACAATGCCTCATTCTTTGGCATTATGTACCTGCTTGATGAATTTTGTCTCGGATTTAAAATAGATTTTTGTCTACTGGCAGCGATGTCAATGTTCTAAGCTATTTGAGAAATTATTATTACGTTCTGTTTTCTTGGAGCTTTTATTCGTTCTGTATACGAAATGCGATTGCGACTTTATATATAATTTATAAATTTATACTGTCAAAGTTTACTTCGTTATCTCATTTTTTAACTTAAAATTAGCTATATTTTATAATATATTTGTTAAAAGTTCAATTCTAAGTTATTATAAAAAAAAAAAAAAACAAGAAAAACAAAAATACGTCGATATATATTTTAACTTTCATAACTTAAAAATTTTGAGAGTATATTAATATAATATTAGTATACGTTTATATACATAAAATAAATTCATGATTTTACGTAAAGAATCATGTTATATATACCTGAATACAGATTTATTATTTAAATTATTATTATTATTTAACATGCAGTATAACTTTATTAGTTTTATAGTATAATTTTATGTATATAATATGAGTTTAGCCCCTGAAGATGAACCGGAACGGTTCGAAACATCGAGCAGTGTTATGGGTAAATGTAGATGGTCGAGGCTATCAAATTGTCCTTTACTATCATAGTTCATAGATTAATTTATGACTAAAATAGTTTATAGATTAATTGATTTTATTTTTATTTTTTAATCTTTAATTTAATTTAGTTTTTATTTTATATTTTAGTAGTAATTTTCATTTCAGATTCTACGGGGGTGATTATGAGAAAAGTAAGTCCTGGCTGTTATTATATTAGTATAGTAGATTGTTGTATAGAGGCTATAAGAATATTTATTGATTCCATATATTATAAGATTTCGTCTCAATATAAAAGAATATTAAAATATAGTTGTCGAGAGAATTAGTACACAATCAAAAGTTTTTCCGTTTTTGCTATTATTATGTTTATTAATCATTTCTCTATATATGATTAAAGTCTTAAAGCTTTGCCCGCGACAGTGAGACATTACTAAAGATCGAACTTTTTACACGTACCCTCTATATTCATTATGATTTTGGCAGTGACGCAATTATTTAAATAAGCATTAATTTAACAATTCAGAGACTATAAAAATGAATGATATTACAAAATAAGCTCATGAACATACTTGTGAAAATAAATACTAGTGGTCAACAGGGGTGTCGTTTCAACATATTTCTTTGTCTGGTATTTTTTTACAACCCGCCCTCCAGCCACAAATTTTTCAGTTCGAACTCAGGAACTTATTCAATGTTCAAAATCTATAATTATTTCCAAGATGCAATATATTCTTAGTGATAATATCTAAAAAGTTCTCTCTAATTGTTAAGTTCTAAACTTTATAAATTGTAAACATTCGCAAGTTACTCATAGAATGTTCTTCTTTGCCGTTAATAAAATTTTCGTATCATAAAATATAAATCACAATATGAACATATGAGCTCGAAAAATTACGTATCCTCGGATAACTTAGGTGGGGAATTTATATCAGTTTAGTATTTACTTTTGGTATCGATAGGTTTTTTTGTTGTTGCACGGATTCATAATCCCCGGCTTTCCATACACTCAGTCTATATAGTTATGTGACGGTTTTACCAGAGCTACCGGATACATGCCGACACCTTCTGGCGGTAAAGTTAGTGAACAAACGATATGTAAATTTCGTAATCTGTTTATAGGAATGTATATATCTCCATATCTGATTTGACATAGCCAAAGTATAATCTAATATATAAACAGTTACCAAAGGTATATTAGCAATATAAAATTTATATTTTGTTTTAGATTGAATTATTATACATATCTTGAATTTAATAACAAAATGAAAGGTATTATAATATTTATTTGGATCGTTACTTGATACGGAACCAAGCACGATAACTCGCTGTTGAAGTCTTTGAAGATGAACCGTAGTGGTTCAAAACGTCGGGCATCAAAGGAACATTTAAATTTAAGGTGATGGGGACAGCCAGGTTGTCCTTTGATAACACAGAATATAACTTATTTTTATTATTTTTAATTTTTTGAGCTAATTTTATTTTATTTTTAGAAGTAATTTCTATTTCATATTCTTCGGCTATGATCATAAACAAGGACAGTTTGATTGCCGTTACTTTAGTATAATGTATTATAGTATAAAGACTGCAAGACCGATAAAAATATTTATTAATTTAATTTAAAACAGTCGATATAAGTACAATTTTTTATTTTTACTTAACTTAAAATAACGTTCAAATATAGGAATTTTTATGCAAATTATTAAGGATTTTACATTATTTACTGGAAGTCCTAAAAAGCTTGACCCTATACGAGATCTATGCAAAAAATCGTGCATTGTAGAAAAAAAAAATTACTATAATACCAATTGACGATGGATCTTCAACCGCGGTGCCTCGGTGGTACCGGCGCATTTTTACGTAATCGATATTATATCTAAGCGAAACATCATTGTCCAGCACGCGCGATGATCCCCCGAATCCCATCAACGTTAAACTCTTTAAGTAATCATCCTTCACTTTTTCGCTATCCGTCTCTCTCTCTCTCTCTCTCTCTCTCTCTCTCTCTCTCTCTTTTCGCTAATTTAATTATTGTATAATAATATATATATATATATATATATATATATATATATATATATATATATATATGTACATATAGACAATCATTTGAACCGCTCGTGTCATTGCGTCACAGGGAGCACGCGGCGCAGCCTTATCGGCGCCTCGGCGCGGCACGCGTGCGACTGTCGTATGGTCGCTGCGACGATATAAGACTTACATATATATATATATATATATATATATATATATATATATATATATAAACAGCGAAATAGAGAGAGAGAGAGAGAGAGAGGGGGGGAGAGAGAAACGTATATTTATAAATACAGATATAGACTAATGGCGACTACATTATAATAACTCACCCCTTGTGGAAGCAGTAATGAATGCTGTGGAAAACCGTGGAGACGGTGAAGAGGAGGAGGAGAGAGGTCCCGTAGATGAGGGCCGAGAGGAGCTTCGGCCAGGTCGAGGCGCGCTCGACGAGCTCCAGAGCGCCGAGGAGCGCCGGCACGATCCAGATACCGTGGGTCACAACGTTGGCCACGTGCTCGACGATGGTCGGCACGTAGGCCTCGTTCGTGCACGCTTGTCGGTTCATCCATTTTATTCTGCATATAACAATAATAATAATAATAACAACAACAACAACAACAACAACAACAACAACAACAACAATAATAACAACAACAACAACAACAACAATAATAATAATAATAATAATAATAATATTAATATAAATAATGGTAGAAGTTGTGAGAAATTATGTATGCGATGTGAAAATATAACATATACGGGCGTATAATTTTGGGGTGTATTTGTAAATAAAATATAATCCTCTGTTTCTTTTTTGCGACCCAAGAGCTTTGTTTTTTTTATAAGAAAGTCGACATTCTAAGTATGTAATGTATTATAATAAATTTAAATAAGTTCATTTGCTCTTGAAGCGAACAAAGTTAATTAGCTTTTTCACTTAATTAAGACTCTCTCTCTCGCTCTCTCTCTCTCTCTCTCTCTCTCTCTCTCTCTCTCTCTCTCTCTCTCTGTGTGTGTGTGTGTGTGTGTGTGTGTGGACAAAAATATAATAAATGATATTGATTTTAAAAGAAGATTCTATGCGTGCTATTTTACAATGGAGGATACTCCGAAAAATCGATAACACACATTATTAAGATATATATACGCATACACATACACAATGTACACTTCACACATACACAAGCGCACGACCAAAGAATTATTTTTATCGGACTGCTCTCTTCGGTATCAAGCTGCAATGTCATATAGATTCGACGAATTTGCGAGAATCTGGCAATATACATATAGCCGATGACATTAATGTTCGAGTATTTTAAAACAAAATGTATTTTAATCCTGTATCATTGTAACGTGGAACGTTGCTTTGTGTAGAAGAGTGTTCAGTTCATAGACAATAAGACATGCATTTGAATTGTAGTATAATTATATATATATATATATATATATATATATATATATATATATATATATATATATACAGCAATTAACAATTATATATGATTTAAAATTATTTATAAATAATTTTTTTATAAATTTTGAAAATTTTGACATTTCAGGTTTTCTTTTTGTACAATTTTATTTTTAATTGTGGTTCTTAATTCATGTTTAGATTAGTCAATATTCTGTCGTGAAATATAAAAAGTAAAAAATAATTTCTTGTTTTAACATCTTGACCAAAAACAAGTGAAGGTATATTTATGAATGAACTAGTATGCTCTGACGTAAAGTTGAAGTTTCGCATTATTTTTAAATCAGTTAAAATGAAAATACGTAGTACAAAAGCAAAATTTAGTATTTAATTATAAGTAGTAATTTATTCTAACAAAATTTATGAGATACATTTTGTCACTCATTGTTTAGAAAATTAAACTACTTTAAAGGAAAACAAAATATCTGTAAAACTAAAATATATATATGAATGTACTTAATTAACCTTTCCATTTTCAAGAAATTCTAGTCAATATAATTATACCTTCGTTTGATCTCATTAATGGGTGCATTATTATATTATTATATAGATATCATGCATTATTATTGTTATCTAGCACTAATTGAAATTCTTTGAAATCAGAGACACATAACCACACGAACAATCAATATATATATATATATATATATATATATATATATATATATATATATATATAAACATAGACAGAGTGATATAACTCAGCATATAATAATATTGGCGGATATATGTAGAAAGAAGAATAATTTCGGTCCTTCGGGTAAATATAAGTTTGACTATGTGCATAACTATATGTATATAGGTTCATTTTTGAACGCTACCAATACATCTAAATATCTATATAACAAATGTTTCTGTTAAAAAAAGCTATAAATAAACTATAACTAAATTATAAAGAAACTATATTTAAAGTATAAAAAAACAGTTTTTAAACAATCGATTGAAACTAGTGAGAGCTCATAAGTACTGTATAAAAGCGATTATTATGCAACAGAGAGAGAGAGGGAGAGAGAGAGAGAGAGAGAGAGAGAGAGAGAGAGAGAATCAAAGGAGCTTAGAGCACTATATACGCAAGGAAACTTTATGATACATTTGTGTCGAAGAAAGTTAGATATGTATATAAGTACCTATTATATTTTTACATATAGTAACACTGGTAAAGAAGGTCCGGATGAAGAAGGTTGCGGAAAGAAGGATTTCAGACTTTAGTAGTATAAAGATGCAAGCAACGTCATTCGATATTACCTTCAATCTCTCTCTCTCTCTCTCTCTCTCTCTCTCTCTCTACACACACACGTGCCAGTTGACTTTTCGATCTAACGAAAAAAGTTTAATATTTACGCACATATTGTTTATCAAGAAAATCTTTTGCAACGTGATTCTGTACAGTGTATCAAAATGATGCTGCTTTTTTTTTTTGCTAATCAATGAAAAGACGAAAAAAAATAATTCTGCACCCGTGCACACGTCGTCTGGATTTTTTTTTCTCTCTTGCCGCTGGGTTAGTCGAAAGCTGCATTATACGAATAAAAGTCCTCATGCCTAGGACAACCTTCGAATTACACTATCTATCTATATGTTTATTCATGAAAGAATACAAGATATAACATAAAGTACCCACGCCAGTTAATTGAAGGGCATGCGATATAGAAAATTTTCTCTAATAATATACTGCCATGTACATAGTACATGTACTCTGTTCTTAACAATGAAATGCATGCACTATGTAAATCTATATATAATACTGTTGTATTTTAATTGGTACAGCTATATATATACATATATATATATATATATATATATATATATATATATATATATATATTGCTAGTTTAGTAAGATACAATGCATGTCATTTGAAAATCTAGCAAAGAAAAAGATAAAAAGGAATGTCAATATATAAGAATTCAGTAAATATATATACACTTTACTATATTCCACAAAGCACCATAATATTATAAAATTGCTATATATTGCTTACTCTTTCAGTCGTGGCATTTGCATAATTTTGTTAATTGCCACACCGAATTGACGTCGGTACCCTCCATCCATTATTTAACAATAATTCGACTTAATTCACTCTCAGTATTGCGAGGGAGCATTTGCTTAAATTTAACGAAGTTACAGCGGTTTATTTATATTTTCGAAATCTTTACGTAACCTGCAACAGTAAAGAGAGAACAAGTTAGGAAAACGTGGCCGTCTTTCCCCCCGCCCCCTCCCCGCGCCACCGACAGGTTTACATTTTGATGCCATTATTCGGGGGTAATAAGATTAGAAATATAGTTTGTATTTTAGTAATATTACAGAGAGGCCAAAAGAAAGCTTTATTATATATCCTTAATGATTTTTTAAAACCGCGATTTTTTCCCTTCGCCAAAGCTCATTAAAGCTGCTTTGTAAGGCGAAATAAGACGGGAATATTTATTAAAAATTTTAATCTACATATGTAAGTATAATTTTTTTACGTTATCGTACCTAAGAAATAAGAATTAAATTATTCAACATCGACTATACACCACACACCATATATATACTCATTGTCTTTTCGAATAATGCAAAGTTCAAGTGTTCGCATCGGTGTTTTTTTTTTTTTTTTTTAATTATCTTATTATCATTGAATCGATAAATAACATAATCGAGCCAATGAGAATAATAGAAAAAGAATAGACTGAATTAATGGCGTTAACGTATGTGTATATTATTCACTTTACGACTCGACTCGACTCGGCGGCTCGATTTAATTTAAATTTGGCGAAGCGATGAAAGTAAGTCGGGCAAACTTATTTTCTGAATTTTTTTTTTTTTTTTTTGTTAATTATAATTAATAGAAATATACAAAAGCAGCCTTGGAATAAAGAAAATCTAAAATTGTATTTGACGATAATAACCCCGAGGAATACTCGATTTATAGAACATATTCAAATCAAGTTCGATGTCGCATATATGTATGTATATATCTTGACATCGGTGAATAATTAATCATTATCTCGAATAATAGCCGATAAAGACTTTTGTTAAACGAAAATATGTTTATGATGAAATTGATCGATAATAATTAAAGAGATCAATATTAAGGATTATAAAATAATATATTCAGTTCATAATAATGTTTTTTTTTTTATAATAATCCATAGTGTTATAAGATGAAAAAGTATAGAATAATCTAGCAAACATTTTCCCATATCAAAAACACGTTTAAAATCTATCATTTATTTGAAGTTATATCGCTCATCTTATTAGTGTGTTATAATTGAATTTCATTGATTGCGTGCGAGATATACTTAAAAATAAAAGTCTCTTTTATATTTCTCGCAGCAATTCGATAGTTTGTTTCTATCATTTCCCAACAATAAGTGAATTATTTTTTTGTCGAAAGCATCTCGAAATAATAATTAATTACATCTAATTATTTAATAATTCTAAAATTGTCATTTTTTAAGAGGGTCCATATAGGATTCAATTAGAATGTGTGATAAAGAAGATAGATTATTCTAAGTCTATTACAATATTGAATTTTAAAATTTTATAAGAAAGGATTATTAAAATTGTTAGGATGCACTTGAATTTGATAGACAATCTTTAATATACTATGCGGAATATGATACCAAAAATTCTATATCTATATATATAGAATCTGGTATTTAAAAGTTAACACGATGTTATATGTCCAAAAGTTCATAATTTCTCCCAATGAATTTCGCGTCGTGTTGTTCCTCTTATTGGAAAAAAAAGAAACACCGATAAATTGAACTTTAAAGCCAGCTGCAAATTATTCTACAGCCTGACAAATTGCCCTCTACTTTACGTGCAAAGTAACTCTGCCTGTGAAAACACAAACGGCGACAAAAAAAAAACAAACAAATTTCATCGCACGCCGCCTTTTTTACCCACTTTTATTATCACGTGTGTTTATACACGTTTTTTTATATATTCAGACACACACGCACACATATATAGAAATATGTATATATATATACATATAATTATATACACCGATCAATCACTATCATACTGCACCCGCGGCCGGCAGCCCGCCCCTCCCGATTATAACAGAAGCGCGCACAGTAGCCGCGCAGCTACTGAACGCTCCCGCAGCAGCAGCAGCAGCAGCAGCAGCAGCAGCGGCAGCAGCCGGTGTCGAACGAAATCCGACCCATCCCGTTCGGCCACTCGCGCCCGACTGGCGATTTGCCGCGCATCGGATACGTATCACGTCGCGGGCGTGAAGTGCTCCGGCCCTTAGCTCCCTCCGTCCCACCCACCTCGCGGGATGCTCGAAAATAAATTCCCTCCCGTCCGCCGTTCCCCCGTCCGGATATTAATGCACGGGGAGCCGTGCAGGGAGGCTGCACAAAGGGGGCGACCAAAAAGGAGGGAGAACGACGGGCCCGCCAAAGAAAGCGATATATTATATATATATATATATATATATATATATATATATCGGCTGTGTGTCCTTTCATATATTAGCGGGCGGAGAAAAACCGCCGACTTCGAGATCCGGAAGCTATATATATATATATATATATATATATATATATATATATATATATATATATATATATATGGTCAGTCGCGGTGGGGTCCTCGCCGCCCTTAAAAGAACGCCCGCGCGATTATTTACGTAACGCGAGCTTCGGAGCTACCCCCCTCCCTCTCACGCGGAGAAAAAAAAAGTTACGCGCGCGCCACAGTCTTGGCGTATACAGTATACAATACACGACCCCGCGTCCGCGAACGCGTCTGTAAAGCCGATAATAATCCGCGCCCGCGCGCGTACGAGACGATTTTGTATAATATGTAGGCATTATACTTTTATATATACCTATATATATATATATATATATATATATATATATATATATATATATATATATATATAGTTGGACACGTTGGTCGCTTTATATCGCGCAGCTTCACGCGGCCCGAGCGCCAGACATCGGTCGACGTCCCGTGATATCGAGGTCTATAATGATAGGACGATACGTTGTCGTTCGATGTGACTCTCTGCTTTTTCCTTTTTCTTTTTTCTTTTTTTTTTTTTTTGCTAAATAGCTTTAAATCGCGTAAGCATTTGCTTATATTATGTATATTGAGAAGCCTCGAACGTTTAAATTACCATCGTGTATAAATAATATATTTATGTTTATGATAATGACCGAGGCTTTTTTTTTTATTGAAAAAAAAGGTCAACGAACGATGATTCATATTTATATGAGATTTACATTTTTATACGTATATAAGTGTAGTAAATGACTTGGCAAGCTTATAATTATTCAAAGGAAGACTGCTATATAGTTTTATTAATGTAAAGAATTATTTGAAAGTGTTTTTTCTTTTTATAGACGAATAAACGAATTCTATATCTACTGTCGACCCGCGTGCACGCTCGTAAGTGTGTGTGCGTGCGCGCCCTCAAAAATTTGCGTATAATATATATATATATATATATATATATATATATATATATATATATATATATGCATGTTAAGGAAGAAAATCGATGAAATCTTAGTGTGCTGGCAATGTACGAGAAGAGTATGCAACTAGAGCGGGATCCATGCACTTTTTGGGCTATCGCGGATGGAAATCGAAGGAGGAGCTGACGCATCGCGGAAAATCAAATTTTTATCTGGGACGCGAGTTTTTATTGTTTGGCAACGCTTTAAAGAGCGTCTCGCCTATGTGTGTGTGCGCGTGTGGGTGTGTAGAGCAATTCATCTTTTCCAACCCAAATAATCGTTATATACTTTTCGGTGACAAAGGATAGGTTTTGAAATATTAAATCTGTTTTTTTTTTTTTTAAATTAATTATATCAATAAATTATCACGAATATCTTGAAGGAGAATGAAAGGATTATTGAAATTCGTGAAAGTAAAATTTATAGTATAAAAAATAATTGATATGATTATGAAATGTTTATCTCTATATAATAGTTAGTTTGTTATTTAAACCATTTACTTTTCGTTCCGTAAATAGATTTTGTAATGATCACCGAAAACTTAAAATTTTTGCTTTTATGTAACGGAAATCCCAGCAGAAATCAGTATATTATATAAGAAATTTCTATATCTTTTTCGCTACATAATACTTATTCGAAAAAGAATGATACATTTTTTTATATATAATTTTGTACAGCTTTTAACTTTGTTAAAGCTTGGTTATTAAACTTACAAACGTAGAGTACACATATTCATATAATTACATATTCATCGACATCGTATAAAGAGTCTCGAGTGTAACTTTCCTATTCATTTTTTTCGATCTATAAATGTAAAAGGAGAAATTTAAGGAGCTCATTTTTATCCACGTGGAGTAAATATGCTGCGGAATTTTTATATTATTGTATTATATTTTATCCCGTATACTCGTATAAAACGTTATTATATTATTATAATATATCTACTTCTGCGCGCTATCGATATTTTCAGTAAAGCAAGCTTCGTTTAAAATGCAGATCACAATAACATTCAAATTGCCAAGCAACTTTCACTTTAATTTTAGCTTTCTACATCTATATCGGACGTGCCTAAAAAGATGCAACAACGCATATATATATAATTGCTGTATAATGTATAGATTTACGGTTTTCCTGACATAGTTGTCGAACATATAGCGCATTGTGATGAGGAAAGGAAAAGTTATACCTACAAGTGGAGATGCATTTTTCCTATATATATATAATGGCCAATTAATACATCGCTATATAATACTGAATCTAACACATCACAAGCCAGTCACAAAGCCCAGAATTTACTCGGCCCATAGCTATTTATTAATGCGACCGTGAAGATCCGCCCTAAAAGACAAGTAGAAATCCCGCAGTGCAGAAACCGTACGGGAAAAAGGGTAAATTCTCGCCCTGCCCCCGGTCGCTCGTCCTCGCCCACTACATCGACCGGGGCTGCGTGAAAATCTCCGCCCTGCCATCTCAATTTCCACACACCCTATATCGAGGGATCGCCGAAATAGGAGCGCCCGCCCGCTCATTGGCCGATCAGTATTGATATACGTATACACGTTATGTAGCGCAAAAACGTTTCGCAACTGGAGACCCAGAGCGCATGTTGGCTATTATATATAGATGCGCATAGCTTTTGCTATACGATCCCAAATGTCTGCCATAACGCGCTGATAAATCACCGTACGAACGATTCGTATACGTATATATGCTTTGCAGAAAAAAAAAAAATTTATCGTAATCATGAATTGCCGATTATTGACAATACTGTATATATGTATAATGTTTATGTAGTTGTAATTCAAATTTCGTTTGTAAAAAATAGTTGCGCTTGATCCACAAGTCAAGTATCTTTTAAACGAGAATAATATTCAAAATGAATTTATTCAGTCAAAATCAGAGAAAATCTTTGTAATGCGATATTTTAATTATGTATACTTATGCCGATGGCTTTCTGAAATTCTACAGGATTAAAAATCAGTCTCGAACAAATCCATTTCAATTATATAAACCGTGCGAATCGCGCTTTGAATAACTAAACGATGAAAAACAAGAGATAAGATAATCTAATGTATGTTAGACCACGTGGATTGCACCTATACGTAATTTCGTACGATGAATAAGAATAGAACATATCGTTCGAACTGAAAAAAAAAACAACAAGAGAAGTCGAATGTTCATTGAGTATGTATGTACGGCATACATATATTAAAGCGGGATAAAGATTTATTTTCTGTTATTAAATTGATTTAAACGTAAATTGTTAATATTTTTAATTTAGAGAATAATTTATTTCACTTAACGCGTTGAAAGTTTTAAATTATAGTTTTCGTAGAAGGAATAACATCCACGGAATAAGTTTTCATTTATATTTCGTTACTGTGCAATTATTAAATTCATCATTTTAATAATTTCAAAACGCTCACCAATATTTATGTAGAAAGCTATAAGTTTTAAGCTTTAAATAATTTAAAAAAAAAACTTTCACTATTCGAATAAAAGAAGTAGAAATATATTTATATATACGTACATATATATATATATATATATATATATATATATGTAACTATATATATATATATAGTTACTCATATTAATTAAGTATATCACTATTGATGTATAGTTGATTTTGAAAAATTTTTATTAAAATAACAGATAAATAAGTCTTCAATTCTATATTATAACTGTAACGTTTATTGGCATACTGCCTTTGCATTCAATGAAACAGATTTATAGGGTGGGTAATTTCAAATAAATATATAGATTCTTAACTTCAATTTTAATACTTTTCTATTTTTAAATTAATACCAAACTAAACAATATATGCATGCTTCAAAGCGTGAAAATTGCTTAGAATAAATTAAAAAAAAAAAAATTTTGTTTAAAATTATTATAGAATATAATTAAAAGGTATCTAATCGTAATATTGTCAAATATTTTGCACTGAATATATATATATATATATAAATACATAACTACTTGGCACTGAAATTACAATCTGTACACTCGAATAAAGCCTTTGTCGCGCCACAAAAATAAGAGCAACGAAGGAAGTGCCAGAGGACGGGCGTATGATCGAAGTCCCGTGATATTCGCTGCTGCGTACAATGCATAAAGTTGCGCATATCTATTATATCCATATATATATATATATATATATATATATATATATATATATATATATATAAACGCACACACAGGAATTATTTCCAATGAAGCATTGACCGTGACGCGATTCGCGATCTTCTGTGTAACTTTCACACGCTCGGAAGAGTGGGCGCGGACAAAATGAAGCGGAAACGAAGCCTAATTAAATTTACGATAATCCTGACTTTCGCGAGCTTCGAAATTCTATTTTCGGCGATTTTCTCTCGGAAGACTGTATATAAGCACCGCTATATAGTACTGCTATCATACATTGGGATTTTCTTTTAATGCTATATAATTTAATATTCTGGTAGACGTCAGTCTTCCTTGATCTTTTAAGAATCGAAGAATCACTTATATAGAGAAGGGAGAACTTATTCTACTTCAGACTTAATCCCAGATTAGAATGAATCCATAACTTCTTTTATTATTATGCATAATATTATATTAAACATATAGTCGATAATAGTTTAAACTCTGAATTCTCGCATCATCAAATGAATATTCTGACGAATTTCTATTGATTATTTTTATTTGATGTAATAAATAAATAAATTTTTGTATATATAGAGTAAGAAAGTAAATATAGGTGGGCCATGTACGTAAGTTCTACAATAATTCAAACACATTACTATATATTAGAATATTCCGAAAAATATCTGTGGATTATCGCTGAGAATCGAGGAACAGTTGTATGAAAATGCATGCCAAAGCCTTTACTAAGATCAATACTCTAGACGTGCCATGTTTTAGGTTCAAAATAATTTTACGAGGTCCAAACGCTCAAGCTGATTACAGCCTTCGTTCTAGCTAAGTGTAAATCCATATAATATCTGACGAAGTTCACTGTGAAAAAATACAAAAGACGAAGAAGGTGAAGTGGATAGTCTAAAATTAATTATTAAAATCAAAACGGAAGTTTTGATTTTTCTTCGTTGAATTCTCGTCTTGATATCGACAGGAAGAGATGGGGACGCGAAGGAATAAGCAAAAGATGGATAGAAACACAGACTATATTTTTAATCTGACCCCTACTGGTGTATGCATGATACAGAAGCCTTTAATGAAGGCTATTTACTGAAAATGACGATCTTGGCAAAAGTTCGCGAAAATGTATGATTCGGATCATTTTGATGCACTTTACATGTGTTAAAAAGTATACGTAAATCGGAATGAAAATTAAAGATAGAAAACTCGAAAGTTTCCAGTTTTATGGTGATGCTGTTCAACAAACGATAATATTTAACTTAACAAGGTTTTATGGATACTGAATAAGTTAACACAACCGTAGTCCCATCGGTTAGCTGAGCGCAAAAATTAAAGTCCTTGATAGTTTCTTGAATGATCATTTGTTTTTCTAAACAATTTAAGCGAATGATTTTTATATCTATATCAAACGATGTGCCCATTTTTATAAATTTTCTATCGTTAATAATAGATAACCGATAAAAACTTCTTAAGGTTACAACACATATTCAATTTTTATAGCTACCAAGACTAGTTTTTGAGTTATTGTAAATTAAATGTGTAAATTTTTTCCGAAAGAGGCAGGGTTAATTAAAAAGAAATTTGAAATTTACTTTTGATGAGTGAAGATAGGGCGTACATATAAAAATATGCTTAATCTAAACTTTCTAATTAATTAAATTTCTTCTAATAAAAAATGTCTATCTGAACTGCCTTCATAGAAAGAACCTTCAAAATCCGTGATCTAATGATAAAATATACATTTCCGTTTATAACATTATGTACATAACAATATACAATGATAATTTTTTTCATGTTTCTGGCCTAACATAACCTGCCTGGTCTATTGGTTCAATAGACATGAATTTGTATGAACTGAACTCGTCTGAACAAGCCTGAATCTGCTTGAATTTGGCTGAACTGAAAGGAATTGACCTTGCATTATCTTGATTGAACCTGCCTGAATTTATTCCAACGTATCTGCATCTTGCTTAAACTAATCTGAACTTCAGTGAACATCTCTGAACGTCCTAGAACTTGCTATCATTGTGCTGAACTGATCCTTCCTCAAATAGTCTGAAATGAACTAGTTTTGAATTGACTCGAGTGAAATGAAGTTATCGAACCTGAATATGTGTTAACATATCTGAGTTTAATATAGTGTCCCTGAATTTGACCTACTTGACTGAGTCTTCATAAACTCACCTGAATTTATCCGAAAATGCTTAAGCCTGCGTGAACACGTATCTGTCTCTATTTACCTGAACTCTATTTAACTAAACTGCAAGTGTCTATATCTGCCTTAACTGGACTGAACGGAATTGCGTCAACTTACCTAAAAATATCAGAACGTACATGAATTTGCCTGACTCTACCTGACCCTGCCTAAAATTATGGAACTGAACAGAATTGAATTTACATAAGTTTGTCTAAACTCCTTTGTTTAAGAAGTTTAAGTCTGTGCAGGAATATATACATAAATTACATTCTGATAAATAAATTTTAACGAGAAGCTCGTGTTCTCAATAATTGACTATAAAACCGTGATTAGAAAAAAAAAATTTTTTATCGCTAATTTGGAATTAAAAGTAAATAAAACAAACAAACCCGAAAGTGGTAACAAAAGTTTTAATAAAAATTTAAGAAACTCTAAATTTTGATCTGTATTAATAAATATATAATTTAAAATTAGTAAAACTCCTATTTACGATCAATATTGATTACAATAAAAATGTACTTTATTATTATCAATATATCACACGGCCCATAAGTTAGTTTGATTTATGACTAAAAAATTTTATAGGCTGAAATCGACCTACTGCATCATCGAGTCTGCCTCACATACGATAAAGATGTATTAGTGGAGCTTACTTGCGTTGATCGCACTACCACCAAGCGGTTGGGTAAATCTACATTGTGAGCAATAAAGCTCTTAGTTCAGGTCAAGCGCTACCTCGCCTTTATCACTGTCTTAACCGTCGACTCGTTTATCCCTTCATAGCTTACGACAATCGCGAAATCGGCAGAGTAAGAAAGGCTATTGTCAGATTAATGACTTTAGTTTTGCAGGATCGCGGACAAAGCGTAAAAATGATTCTCCAGTAACTAAGTTTATGGTTGTAAAAACAGCTGCTGTTAAAATTCGCTCTTTAAATTCGCCATTCTACGACGAACTTGTACTTCGCCGTTTTTCAACATTAAAAAATAAGTGAAGATCGCTCCTCTTTTTATCCATCAATGTCTGGTGTTTCACCTTCTTCCATTTTACAATATTGTACACGACAGGCCTATTCAAAATTACCTTTCAGCCAGAATTCAAGATAAAATTCTGATTTCAACTTGCTACTGAATTATAAGGACTACTTATTTAAGGAAGGCATGCTTATTGATGAACAATGCCTGTATTTTATGTATTATTGAAATTTTTAAACGCAACCTAGTGCAATACAAAAATTTAACGCAACATGGCATAATGCAATAATTTAATGATAAAATACTGAACAATATAAATATTAACAATTAGGTCTTATTGTTAAATTTTACATATATTTAGAAGTATAATCTATTGTTCATTATTGAATGCACGGTCTATGAATGTTATCACCTTCTGTCTTAGAAAGATTTATTGATTTAGTTTCGTTTTCATATATAGATTGAAATATTTCTATTGTTCTTAAAAACGAGAGTTCGATAATCTCAAACCTGTTTTAATTAAAAATATACCACATATTATAATTATATATAACATGTATATTTATTTAACCTACATTTTATCTCAGATTCATTATAAAATTTATTCAATAATTATTTCATTTAAATTGTATATATCCCCCCTCCCTCCATCTCTCTCTCTCTTTTATGCATAATACTCAATTTATGATTGAATTTATGATTGATTGTAGGATGATTCTCGAGCTTACCTCTCATTTTCCATTTCGATTTACTTACTTCTATTATACCCTCTTCCTTTATACATACCTTGAATTCCTTTGCTCCACAAACTAGAATATCTATTTGCTCTAGAAGAAAAGAACTGGTTATCGTTTACAACAAGCTTTATAAGGCTCATAAAATTCTAAAAGTTATTCATATCATTCTTTGCTATGTAAATTTTTGCGTAATTATGTCGCTAATTGACTAAATTTTGCCAAAAGCAACTTTGTTTATCGTATTCTTAATAAGTCGCTTTTGTTTGCATCTGTATGAAGAAACAATATCCAACGAAATTCCAGTATCCAATATAGTTGATACAACATGTATTACAAATATGCACCTCTTATCATTTTTATCTCAGTACAAGTTTTTAAATCAATGTCAAGTTGGTATTAGTTAGGCATATAGTACTCAAATTTCTATTCTGGAAATAACACAGAACATGAGCCTAGGATTGAGAACCGATGTCTTGTATTGCATATTGTATTTGACTCTTCGTAGGTATTTGATTCAGTTCTACGTACATGATTACAACTACTTGGCAACGATGAATTAGATGATTTGTAGGTTATCTAATCAATCGAAAGCATGCTAATATGCTAAATCAAATGGTATAGCCTCTACTTAGGCTGTATCTAATTCAGGTATCCACTAGTGCCTTACGACATCTATTGTTTCAAATATTTATCAATGGTATGCTAAACCAAATATCCATGTGTAAATATATGATTTATACACATAGCTTGCAAGTTTATTTGCCTTGTAGATCTATTGATCATGTTCAGTTTATTTACAATATCGATACTGATATCAATGCTAATTCTAGTTACACACTCTTTAATAGATTATCCACTTACTTTAAAAAGACTAAAGCTCTGTTCCTTGAGAGTCGGACATATTTTACCAAACATTAAATATTCTATCGAAATTGAGTTACGCAAAATATTTATAGATTATGAAATGAATCTTAGGAATCTTGGATTTCGCCCTTAGTCCATGACAAAATCGAAGTTTTTACATACAAATTATTCTTCAATATTATTGGATATTAAATTTGGAGATATTAAATTCGAAGAAAAAGCTTGTCGAAAGCTTAGTTTGACTGACCGTATCTTGACTACGCTTGTGCGGTTTTTCAGGGAGTTGATAAAACTCGAATAGACAAGCTTCAAATATAAAAAAATGCTTGCTTCGATATGTTTTTGGGAATATTGAACGACTGGAACATCTTGCGCCTTACCGAACTCATCTTGACTAACAATCTGCTATCTACAAGCATAATTATTTCAGTATCATAGGTCCATATTCAATTCTAGCTTCTGAAGTTCGAAGTTAGTTACATGATTTTTCATTAATAATTTTATTAATTTCAAGACGTGTAGGACTGAGTCTCTTCACAGTTCCTCAACTTTCTATCTATCTTTTTAATTAATAACTCATCCGAAATTTCTATATCTACAGATAATTTTTAATTATTTCAAAATCGGCTTCGTGTCTTCTTGGCTTAGAAAAATAAATATTCTGCGATGATTAAAACATGCACAGTAATTTTATTATAATTATATTATAGAATGTTTTTTATTTACTTTTAAACTATACTGTATTGATATATTTTTTGTTTTGTTATGATATTACTAAAATATATTATTACAACTGTGTTATATCTATAGATTATTATTAATCGCCGTACACACTTTCTCTCTCTCTCTCTCTCTCTCTCTCTCTCTCTCTCTCTCTCTCTCTCTCTCTCTCTCTCTCTCTCTCTCTCTCTCTCTCTCATAATTTTTCAAATTTATCTTTATATAGGTCAGACTGACTGGAATTCGTATCCGAAAATGTAAAGCGATTCATTCATTTATTAATTTAGGGTGAAAAAACTGATTATCATATGAAAAATATCATAACTCGACGTATATCTAACTACATAAATGATTAACTAATTTATTACCCTGTTCATATAAGCAATTCGATGATTGCATAAATTGTAAAATTACGTAATCTTACGTCTCACTGGAAAGAAGAAAGGTTTAACCATATAATCTCAATATGATAATGCTGAATTCATTTTATGATATATTAAATTTATCAGAAAGAACCTAAAAAAAATTTTGAAAAATGTTCTTTATAGTCTGCTTAAAAATCTTTTAATTATATTAAAATTTTATAAAAATTACAATCCATAAACATAAAATATATAGAGAAGAAAAAAATATCTAATAATATATAACTAATGAATTAATGATAAATATCTAACGTACGAATTAACTTTCGAGATTTATGTAAATACGATGCTCATCTTAATTATAAAAGAAGATAATAATTAATAACATTATAAGCAAAAAAGTAATATATTGACTTTAATACAAATTATTTGATATGACAGGCAATAAATTATGAATTTAATTAATTAAATTTTTTATAAAGCAAATTATATTATCAATTAAATATATTGATTTATACTTACAAAATCTCGTGCTTAGTAAACTAATAAATATTTTTATCGGTATTACAGTCTAACGATGTGTTTGAAATAAATTTTTTATCCAAATTGATTATCATTGTTTCTTATAGAATTAATATAGCCATATATCAAACAGATATTTTTTTAATTCTATATAAATTCGTTTTAGACGTGTTTCTTTGCTCGCAATCGGACAACCTTTATTTTCTAACTGACATTCAATGGTTTTATATATTGTCAAAAATTGTCGAATACAAGAAAAATACAAATTTAAAAATAGTGACGAATCATAATTTTTATTTTTTTACTTTTCTATATTTGTTTAAAGTCTTTATAATCCCCGTCGACAAACATTAAAGCAAGTAATTATTTTTTTGATACTACAATAAATACTAAATAAAAAAACATCCATCAACGATGTATACGCAAATATGTATCGCTAACTCTGTAAAGCACGCTCTAAAGTAATAACATCTTATGCTGATTGAATAAGCCATGCCTCGCGATTCTCTCGTCTCTCCGTCTGCCAAATTGTCCGCGAGCACACATAGACCGCCTCTCCGTCTATCATGCGAATGTAATTCAATAAACGCGAGTTTCTAGAATACGAGAAAGATATATAGCTCGGATCTAAAAATTGAAGTTTATTTATGCATCGACCAAATATTTATACAATACGTGAGCTTAAAATAACTTTCTGAATTGCCAGACAAGTATTGAAATTGGTTCATGTCTATAGTATGTTATAAAAATAATTCGACAGAAATTTTAATATTTATTTAATATTAAATCTAAGAATAGAACTTGAAATTAATATGCGAAACATCGTTATTGTTCAAATGTATTGCAGTACTAAAAATAAATATGTAAAGATATATAATATATTTTCTACCAGTAAAAAGAATTGAATTCCTTGTACTAGAGAACGATATTCAAGCTTTATTATTTTTTCTGGCGTATTTTCGATAATTATACCTATATTAATTAAATGTATAAAATTATGCCGAAACTATAAATTTGTATTTCCCTTCAAGCTGCAAAGGTTAAAATTTATACACAATGCTCGACAACTGGAAAGCCAATCAATTCCAGTTGCGAGACACGACAATAATTCCGCCTCTCGTTGCCCATAAAACTCTTGAGTACGCGACATCTTTCATCGGGACATTTTACGAACGTATAACGTATATTATGCACCTGACGATGTAATGCGTTCGAATGAACGCGACTGTTATAGATACATATGTCGCGATCGACCATATTTACGTAACGCGTAAATCGATGGATCGATCACCCTTGGCTCCGCCGCTTCTGGAGAGCTCTGCGCCCGGAAATATAAAATTACGGCGAGATCCGAGCGATGATGAGACCGCGGATCTCCGTGCGTGCGCCCCTGTGCATCCGCGATCGTCGGCCAAATGTATGCAGAGTACTTCAGCCCCCTCCCCCCCCCCAACCCTGTTCACGCGCATCGCGCGCGGTGCCGCGAACTTTGCGCGGGCGGCCCGACCCTGAACCTGCCCGGCCGCGCGGTCGCCCTCGCTCGCAATAGTTCTCTTATATATATATATACACACACACATATATATGTATATATGGGCACTTTGAGAAGAGACACACAAAAGAGAATATACATATGTGTATCGCGTTCTTTTATCTTTAAAGCCGACCTTTGGATGTGCTGATAACGGCCTTTTTTTCTTTCCTTTATACGAGCGCGCCGTCCCCTTGCTGACAGTGTTTTAATTATATATATATATGTATATCTGTTCCTATATATATGAATACCTGTGTGTACCTACATGGACCTGCATATATCTATGCTCGGTGTTTGATACACGCACACACATACACGTGCACACATAAGTGTGTATATATAGCAACGCTGGACAGAGATAGGCGCCGGAGCGTCAGATTATGGAAAAATTAATAAACCTCGATAAAATATTTTTAGCTCAAGAAAACGTCCCCGTTATCCGTGCGAAACTGAGCGAATTTAATATTAATAAAGGATGCATTTTTTTTCATATATATGCGCTCTATTTTTAAAAAATTTATACAAATCAATAAAGCGAGGAGTTCGATGAAAGTGTATATTATGTACATCTTTTATTGAAAAGCCTCTTGATAAATTTATGACATGGAAATACATACTCATTTAAGTTTCCTTTATAATAATATTAATAGTATTCAAATGCTCGTTAATATTAGTACAGTTGTAAATAAAAACTACTTTTTTGAATAATTAAATTGACTTCACTTAATTTATCAGGATACATTTTTATACTTCGTTAGCTATTTTATATAGTAGAAGAAAAAAATACTTTAATTTTTCTTCAATATATATTAAAAATTGAAGTGAATAAAAAACATTTCAAATCAATGAAATTACAAATATCTTATTTTTGTATATGCCTGTTAGGTTTTATTTGCACGTCTATAATGCTTGAATCACTTACTAATGTGCTCATCAAGCGATTTCGTGAAAAACATATATATACACGTTTACAAAAATTGGAATTTTCGATTATCATTCATTCCTTTGTATTTATAAATATTTTCTAATATTTATTTATTATTTATAGATATGATTATTACTTAATTTCCAAAATCTTTATTTAATATCATTAACACTACAATTTCAGAAGCTTTACTAATGTATACTACGTATCAAAAACTATATTAATACTAACTACTACTCATAAAAACTAACCACATAGAACAAAAAGAAATAAACATAAAATTATAAAACAAATTTTCGATGGTTTGAGTTCGGTTTTCCAGATCCGAATTTTTTTGGAAGTACGCATTATAAACACACTGTCTATGGATTTGATCGTTGGTTGAAAGTCTCCCCGTATTGTGTATGTTTCGTAAAAGGATTATTTAATAGGTTAATACGTTACCTTAATAATAAATAAATAGATGAATGTCTCGAAAATTTACTTTAATTATGCTAAATATGTAGTGTAATAAATTTTTGTCCGACGTACTATGATTATATTCAATAATATTGTTTTATCACCTCGCGATGTATACTTTCGAAAAACACAAACCATTTATTTTCCTTAAAATTATGGACAAATCAGGTAAATGTATGTATTTTGAGATGATGATTATGAAAATCATATGGAAAATATTAGTTATTTAAAAAAAAAAATCCGGATCTTTCGTATATCTTGGAAATATACAAAAACTTTTAAATTTTTCAAACGAAAATAGTAGAACAAATCAAAATGATATAAATCATACTCGATACTTTCTTTTTCTTCTTTTTTATTAAATACACTAAAGGACATTTTTATTGGTATTTAATTTTTTTAGACAGCAACTCTATATAATAAACAGGCGTAAAATAATGATTTTTAGGAGATTATCTTGGTCTTGCACGTTTTAATTTACGGGTATTCATTCCTCCCAATTAATTCCTTGCAATTTTAGCAAAATTAGCATCTCAAAAGTTCCTAGGATATATCTTTTATAATGTTTCGCTTTAGAAGTATCGGTTTTTCGGAAATAAATTAGGCATCCATTCTGCCAAAATACAAATATCATAATACAAGGACATTATGTCCCGTTCAGTTTTTAATGTTTGTTCTTTTCGAATATTCCGATTAAGCAATTCATACATTGTATATAAATATTCAAAAATAGCATACTAACGTAATAATAACATTAACATATCAATCGTCAAAAAAAGTATGATTACTGAATAATTGATTCTGAAAGGAGTAGCGGAGTTCTTGCTCTAAAATTTCTGACAGCTTCCCTTCTCTGTCTCGCTTACTCTTATGTTAGTTTGCATTCTCTCTCTCTTTCTCTCTCTCTCTCTTTCTCTCACTCTCTCTCTCTCTCTCTCTCCTCTCTCTCTCTCTCTCTCTCTCTCTCTCTCTCTGTCTCTCACTCGCTATACAAACCCCGGAAATAAAATTATATCTATAATGTACAGCATATAATATATAAATATACATTACATGCTATAACCTTGCTATAACATATGACATATAAATATACATGTTGTGTACTTATACACATATCGACCACTTCGCCTATTGTATCGATGCTCCATTCAGCCTCCCGAACGTATAAACCGCCCTGCCCTTTCATACACATCAAGCACATATTTCTATAGCACAGTAAAGAAGAGGCTCGAAAATGGCATTGATAAATTAAAGAGAGGTAAAAACAAAAAAGGTATGTACCTATATGTAGGCAGCTCAATGAGAAGCTTGTTCTTCATTGTCGTGGTTGTAATGTTTACATTCCTCCCGGTGCAAGAGCGACTGAAATAGTACGCGTGCGTTGCACATTGCGAATAAGAGAGCACTGCATTTTATATTCTTATAATGCTTATTTGGCGCGTCGCGATTATGTTAGGTAATTATAAAAATCTGTGCGTTCGACTAACTACTTTCCGGGACAACCCGATTGAGATAAAATCAGCCGTGTGCTGATCTCTCATTCTGTTGTATTACATATACATGTTTATATATATATATATATATATATATATATATATATATATATATATATATATATATACATACAATTGTGATGCCAGCCGCCAGGGCCCCGCTGGGCGCCAGCACTTTTTGAGGGGGCCAATTGAACGCATGTATTTCACGGGCGCGCGCATGTTCCGCCGTATATATAAGATATAAGTTCATTTGTTCGGGGTTACCGCTAGATCGGAGCCACCTGTCGGTTAATAACTGGGCACAAGTGCGACAGAGGACGTTGATACATTGCCGCGAAATTTAAATATAGACAATTATTGCCATACTTGTATTACTACGTAGTTCAGTTTATAGGTGATGAAGAATGACAACATTCAATAAATAAATATTTACAAATAGAATTTTTAGCTTGGTTAGATTTTTAAACAGCGTACGAAGATTGAACTTAATAATATAATGAGCAAGTTCATATTTCAAATTAGAAAATGGTTATTTCAAGTTTCGTAAATAATATTTATTTACATTACGTAAAATAAAAATGTAAATTTAAAAGTGAAGAATTGAATTTTACACTTTATCAGATCTTAAATTAAAAATTCATAAATACAAAATGATCAGTCATCTGTAATTATGGGTATAGTTTTTTGGTTTCATTGTCGTGTTAGTATACTGTAAATTTAAATTAAACTGAAATATTATGCACAAAAGCAAATTAAATTTCAAGAATAAACAGTTTTATTCTTAATTTATAGAAAACTACAGATTATATGTTAATAAATTATAAAAACGATAATAATCTAATATAATATCACATTTTTGTAAAGCTACTTCAGTTCAGTATCATTTGTTGAATTTAGAGAAGTAATGGATGGCGTTCCACTTTTCTTTCTTGATACATTGCTTACTGAAACATAATATAAACTTTGTACTATAATAATACATATATAATATTACTATTATATAACCATTAAAACTAAATTAGTACTCCAAATAGCTTATATACTCTATAAAGCACCGTCAGTTTTTGGTGCTAAATGGAATATCCATTTATTAATCAAATGTAAGCCACACCATTAAGATAAAAAAGGAATTCAACTAATCATTCATTTTTAAGTAATTATGAAACTTGTATAAAACCAGTATATATTGCATGCATATTATATTCGTGCGGATGTATAAATTAGTAAATAAAAAAAAAAGAGAAACGGAGATATTGTACCTCCCAAAAATGTTAATCATCAACTTCTAGTCCAAGGTACACGTGACCGCTTCTCTTAAAAAGACTGACCTGTTGTATTCATCAAAAAAGAACTTAAAATTCTAAGCAAAGAATTTTTGTCCAGAATAATTTTACTAATAATTGACTGCAGAGAATGTATTTGTACGTTATAGAACCGTCGTCGAATCGACGTGTACTCCAACTGTTCAAATTTCTTTCTTTTTTCTTTTTTAACTGGGAGTAATATCAGGTCAATATTTTTTGTACGTCTTAGTTTATCAATATTCAGTATATTTTTTAGGTACCAATATTTCCAAAAACGTACAACGTGCAAATTATTAGGTATTTAATATACTTATTTTAGAACAACCTTTTAGAACAAGCGTCTCCATAGTAAGTTTGTTATATGTAGGATGCAAATGGTTCTGGCTAGTTTGTTATGGGTATCAAAAATAAAACACAAATGACAATTTCATTAAAGAAATATGTGTCTATATACATATACACACACATATACATATATATATATATATATATATATATATATATATATATATAAATTACTCACATTATTATTTATACATGATAATGTTCATAACGCACATACTTTTCACAATTAAAATAAAATTAGCTTTTGTAAATGTACAAAAATATCATTATTCTTCATATAAGACATCCATTTTATTATATTGCGAAATATTTTCAACATTCAACGCAAACAAAAAGTTACAATCCTACATTTATTTAAAAGAAAAAAAAATATTTTCCAATTTATTGAATAACATGTTTAACAAAAACTATATATGTATATTTATAGTGAGCAGGGAATCTATTTAAGAGAAAATGAGAATTTGTTAATGAAAATTAGAATCGTGCATTTGGCAAGAGGGATGACGCATTTATTATATTAAGCTTATACTATAATAAATATATCTAAGATTAAATTCTATACGTATAATTGTGAAGTAATTAACGAGACATAAGGTGTTTTAGTTCTGAAATTGGTTCGTTGTTAAAAATCAATGAAAAGCGTATAGTAATATAGTTAGAATGTCTTTTCGCGCGATTATCAAAATCGCGCATGCGGTGTATACAGCTCATTCAAGACGCACGTACATATATTTATATAAATAGTTTTTGAAAAAAAAACAACTCTAAACGTAACAATTTATTGACACAATAGTTCTTATCTATACTATGTATATATATGTGTGCGTGTGTGTGTACACATATATGCATATACACATGAAAAATGAACATTTTTATAGCCGGAATTTCTTGAATCGTGCGCGATAATTGTAACATTCTTTATTATAAGTCACACCTTACAATATTATATATATATCCTTTAATTCGTGATAGCTTTATCAACGTACGTGCTGCTTTATAAGCGCATATATCCATAAATCCCAGTATATCGACTAGCACATTTTCATTCAGCGTATATGATTGTAAAAAAACGAATATAAGTAGCGTTATATATATGTGTGTGTGCATATATATACGCCGCTATATAATTTCCAATGGCCAGGCAAAGCGTAACTGTTTCTTTCTTTCTGTTTTCATCCCCGCGCAGCAGAGCAGAGCAATGCTCAATACATAAATACATACATTGTATATATATATATATATATATATATATATATATATATATATATATATATATGTAGTATCGCGCACCAGTGGATGAGCAATCCTGTCGTAGTATATGTATATATATATATATAGATATATATAACAGGCCAATAGACCCGGGGCGGTGATCCCCGATTTATATATATATATATGTATATATACATGTTTATACGTTATCGGCGCGGTCACAGGATCATGATCAGATCCTGGGCGCTCCGCAGGCTCGTCGCTGCGTCGCCGCTGCACTTTCTCAGCAGGGGCGTGGCCTCGTCGCAATTTATGCAATAGCCCGCGCTCCGGCGATGATCCCCGGGGCGAGCGACGGCCCGCTCGCCGAAGCCGACGCCGCCGGCCCGGCCGATCGATAGCCGCCGCTGACGCTTGGGATTGACGACGTCGCGATCGTTGCCCGTCTGCTGGGACTTATCGATTAACGCGCCGTTCCTCGGCCGCAGCGCAGCCAGTGCGCGGGCGCTGATTCCTATGGATACATTGCAGGATGGAGACGTTATGTATAGCGAGAGCGTTCCTTTTATCCGTTTGATTTCTTTTGTCGGATAATGATATATATATATATATATATATATATATATATATATATATATATATATATATATATATATATATATAGATATATTTCATTCACGATTAACAATGAAGATTCTATTGGTATTATATACTAAAAGGCGCTTAGATATATATGTATATAGTTATATTGACATGGAGTATTATTGACTTTGATTAATAACTGCAGTCATAACAAGGACGCGTGGCTTCGTCAAATACACGGAAGTTATGTATTATTAAACGGAAAGAGAAGATAAGTTTCATTGATGTATAATTAACGCTGAAATTAGACTTGTAATAATAATAATCCATGTCGCACAAATACAAACTGTAAGCATTCTATAGTATTCCTTGATTTACATTAATCATCCCATTCGAAGCTTTTGAAACTAAAGGGCATCTGGTTTATATGTAGAATAAAAAATTTCAACTGCTTACCAGTAAGGGAAATTATTCGTCGTCACATAATAACTTTATATACATATAGAATTTAAATAATTATAAGGAAAATTTTTACCTTCTTATTTTCCTATGTACTCGATGTAAAAAATAAGAAAGTTATTTATATCTTATTAGATTAATTAAATCTTCGTAAAGTTAAATTAAGATATGTAAAGTAATTTTCTTTTCACTTGTACTCTAAATCGCGAACGGTAAAATTGTTAAAGTGTATGGACCACGCATTTTCTTTTTGTTGCATAAAAATATTTTCTATTATTCTTTTACGCACCTGTCCATAAAAATAGCGCAATACTCGAAGACTCTAATGCGTATAACACGATTTAAAAATATTGATTTGATTCTAAAATTCCTATGGTCTTTGTTTTAAATCTGAGACCAAACTTTACATTTTCGAGGAACAATTTTTAATAACTTTTCAAACAATGAAGATGCTTATATATATATATATATATATATATATATATATATATATATATATATATGTATATAATGATCAACTCTCTTATCTATCTGTTATCTATATAATGTAATAAATTTAACGTAAATTTAACCTTTATATCTTACGTTATACCACTACAACGGTAACGTAAAAACTATAAGCACATTTCCGTGTATTACATACACAACAGAAATACTATTTTCTCTTTTATTTCGTATTTATATAAATTTGCTCCATATTTATAAACCCTCTATATATATATTTGTTTTTAACAAATCGTTGCACGGGCAGTAGACGCAAATTATATATATATATATATATATATATATATATATATATATATATATATATATACACGCCAAAAATAAATGCATCTGTAGAGGTGATGTTATACTTGAACACGACAAAATATACGGTATTATATATCTAGAGAGAGTGTGAAAGTCTTGAACAATAGATCGGCTAAATCTCATACATTCTTTTGCCTATACTTATTAATCTCTTTAACTTAAGTTATTATCTTGATTCGTTTTTTGTTTTTTTTTTTGTTTGTTTCTTTTTTTTTGAGAAATTATTTTGACGCACTAACCATTCTGGGGCTTCGAATTGGTTAAAGATTCTTCGACAGCGCCGAGTTCATCGTCGCGCCGCTTAACCGGATCATCGTTCACCCGGTATATGAGGAACATCGCCAGAGCGCCGATAACCGGCGGCACTCCAGCAAGCAAAAATGGCAGGTGATAAGAACCTGAAATTAAGTACATATATATATATATGTGTGTGTATATACCTTTTTTTACAGCCGACGTAAATATCGGCGAGACAAAGATGAAGAAGAGAAAAAAATAACAAACAAACTTAACGGAAGAAAGTATATAAATATGCTCGAGCGCACAAGTTGTACGTGTACCCGTGTAACGAATATACACGTACAACGAAATCCAAAAGAATTACCCGTGTGATCGTAAATTAGTCCGGCAATGGGCGATCCAATTGTCAACGGTATCGAGCACATGCCGAGCAGGAAGCCAATGGCTTGGGCGGCGTCCTTCTGGCCGCAGATGTCGAAGGCGATCGGGCCCAGCAGCGAAATGAAGCATCCGTCGAACAGGCCCATGCAGAGGGCGATGACGAGCAGCAGGGGGAAGCTCGTGATCGAGGATAGCAGCATCGTCAGGACTCCTATGCTGATGAACGAGATCTGGAAAGAAAGCGCAAGGTGAGCCGACGATCAGCGTCGGAGATTCCGTAAGTAGGATCGAAGTTTGTTGATTGTATATATATCTACGCACGTGCAACAATTAAGCTTTCATACTCTTGTCGGTCGTACAAGTTTTGTTATTTCGATCCATCAATGAAATTTTCCGACGGAGTATTCGCGAAGCCCGCGAGAAAACCGAACAATCGCGTGGATCACCGATATAATCACATTCGGACAATCGATCGAAAAACATTTGCGACCCGTAAAATTCTACTTTACGGCCTATAGGCGCGAAAAGTACGATAATTTCGCAGCGGAATAGAAAATTTTCGGAAAAATCCGTGGCTAAATTCATGATTTAAAAAAAAAAAAAAAAAAAAGTAACGCAAATATATTACACGCAGTGTGCGTTAAGAAGCAATGAATTCGATGGACATGCGAAACGAAGGGCAATCAGTGGATCGTCGTGAAATTAATGAAAAATTTGTAAAAAATTAGCCTAATTTTGCTGTTCGAGTAAAGCATCGAGCGCAAATAGAGAATTTACCTGTTGAAGAAGAATCCTATTCACTTTCGGGAGGTCCGCTATATAGCCAAAAATCAGCCGCCCGACCCCCGAGGTAATCGCGATGCACATGACGGGCAGCTTCTTGTCGGCATTCTGAAACGAGGTCTCCACGTACTTGCCGATGTGCACGTAAGGCACGAAATACCTGGCATGTTTGAAAATATACACAATGTATCGATTATATTCGGATACGCGATCGATCGGCGATCACGCGTGTGATATAGATTTTTTTTCATTCTACAATAATTCTGCAATTGGCCGCGAACGCTTACCCGAACAAGGCGATGGGGATCGCACCGGCCCAAACGACGTACTTCTTCCTCCTCCAGATCGACACCTTCACGGCCTCTTTGAGCATCGTGTGGAATTTCTTCTTGTGCATCATTATGTCGTCCTCGATCGACGAATGCACTGCGTATCCGAGCACATGACGAAACAATAAATAAATAAATAAATAAATAAATAATATATATATATATATATATATATATATATGCATGCATAAAACAAATACGCGCGTTAATGCATCGTTTTCTAACTGGAATTAGACGCAATTGTTCCGGCATCGATCGCCCATTATATTATCTGCAGCTTACGCGGTATCGGCTTGAAGAGCAGGGCGCAGAGCATGACCACCGCGGTGAGCACGGCCAGGCTCCTGAAGGTGCCGGCCAGGCCGAACCTCTTCAGCATCAGCTCGATCAGGTAGGGCAGCAGTATCGTGAACACCGAGCTGCCCGTCGTCACGAAGCCGTTGACCAGGCCGAGGTGGCGCTTGAAGTAGTGGCCGAGTATCACCAGGCTCGGCGTGTAAGCGAGACTCGCCCCAAGGCCGTACATCACCCCGTACGTCAGGCAGAGAAATTCAATCTGGGCAGAGCAGGCGCGCCGGAACGCGCGCGTAATGTCAATGGCAATTCGCGGCGCCAAGTTAGTCAGCGACGGATGCGAGTCAAAACGAAAGAGAGGAGAGAAGAAAAAAACGAGGAAAAAAAAAACATGTGCAGGGTATAACGAAACAAGAGCCATATTGCGGTTATATGTACGTATTAGACTGCATCTATCGCTCGCATCGCGGTCAATTGGCGAGCCGCGCATTGCCTATATTAAAACTATAAATAAATCGATCGTATTCGCATAATTTGTATAAATATAAAGTTCTTTGACTATATATCCGTAATTCAATTACAAATGAATGGGATGAAATTATATACATGTTATATATATATATGTATATGAATTTGAGCGAAAATTGCCGATCGCTCGATGATTGTATATATACACGCGAGCATTCTATATAGGAAGATTTCCATTGTGCTTATGTAATTTACGACTGTAATTGGAAATAACAAGTACGTGCATAAATGAAGATTATTTTATGACTTTTATCAACGATAAACAAATACGATTTTTAATGAAGATCTTTGTTTTTTCGGCTCTTCGTGCAATTTCAAATTAATTTCTTGGAAATCTCAAGTCTAAAATTAAAGTCCATGAGAAATTTGACACGTATTGACACGGTGAATTCTGTTAAAATGCTTAAATTGATTAAATCACCTGATCGACTAGTAAAGACGACAAATACATGCCGCCAGCTGCCAAAGCGCCACCTAAAAATGTTGTCAGCTGAATGCCGATTTTATCGGTAAGGATTCCCGCAATCGGCGATAAGAAAAACGTCGTGCCGATCGTCAAGGAGCCCACGAGTGCTATAAAAGTAAAAACATTAATGGACACTTGGTATACATCATTCATTCACTTCACCGCAGATAGCGTATATTATAGATATTATTTGTGATATATATATATATATATATATATATATATATATATATATATAATTATATATAATTATATAAAAACTTGCTTTAAAAATATTAATAAAACTAGAAGGAAGATTACACATTTCATACGGATCATAAAGTTTTTCACGAATTTATATATTTCTTTTCGATGTTTACGTGAGATAATTAAATGAACAATTCAGAGATGAATCTATACCGAAGTTCAATAACCTAAAGACTTTCCCTCACTTTTCGCCTTCTAGACGTCTGACTGAATGATTATACGTACATGTTTATAAAGTCGCTCTGCGACGACAATTAACAATGTCAAGAAGTAATTAACCTAATAGCAAATATAATCGTTTCTGCAGTGGATCTTTTATAGTATATTAACTCTTTTTCGTTTATTACATTTGTATTTTTGTAATCAGTATAAGCCATTTGGTAGCTTGATTATCGGGAGCAGCTTGAAACAAATATCGTTAAGTAATATATATATATATATATATATATATATATATATATATATATATATATATTAATAAAATTAATTACGATTGTTTTAGAATTGTTGAGTTTCTGGAAACTATTTAGAATTCTGATACGTTTAATAATAAAATCTTTTGTTCGCAGAATCTATTAATCGCGCTGTTTCTTTTGTTTTTTTTTTCAATTGCAAATTATCGCGTATGAAATTGTCGAATATTTATAAAGATAAAACTATCGAGAAAGACTTGCAGTAGAATGAAGTAGTGCATAATTTAACTGTTATAAAAGGATTTTTTTTTTAAGGTATTTTATTCGTCAATACATGTCTTCAGCCAGCTTCAGTTTACGACGATTTACGATTGCTAAGCTTATAAGTATATATTATTTCAATAATGACGATTTATTTTATTGAAATTAGCAACGAAATACCGTAATTTAAAGGAAGATATTCTTTGAGTATTTATCGTGCGATTATAGCGCATAGTACATAATATAATTATTTTCGTAATAATAAAAAAGCTTTCAACTGTATAATTAGTATATGCATTCGCTATTTCTATAACAGAAAAATAACGTTAAAGAATTGTCATATCGACAAATAGTATATACTGTTAATAAGTTAAGCATGTAAAAAAACATGCAAAGAAAATAAAATATAATAGAACAAGACATTCCATTGTCAATCGATCGGTGAATAAAATTTATATACCGGCATGATCGAAACGAATATAATTTTACCGATCTATACACACGCCGCATACGAAATTTCGGCCTGCGAGATCATCGAGGAACAAGCTTTAATATAATACGATATGCGCAGATTATGACACATCTCCAAAGCGAATTATCAGAACGAATTCGCTTAAATTTAATATATTGCCGAGGTCGTCCATTATCTCTTGTATCCGCGCGCGCGCGCGCGCACACACACACACACACACACACATTGTTGGATGGCCCTCCATCAAAATCATATAGCCAATATCACAAACTATCGCGGGTAATTGGTCTCGCGCTTAATGGTTTATGTATATACCTATATACGTACACTGTCGTTCAGTTGCAACATTATCAACGACTTCAAAAGTTTATTTTAATACACACATGCACATACATATATACATATATATATAGGACCAATTGGAAATGTAGCACCGTTCTATCGCATATTCATATAGGGATCTTAAAAGCTTATCAGTAAACTAGTCAACTGTAGAATCTTAGCATCTTCGAACTTACGCATATATACGCTAATCTCTCGCTTGAGAACGATATAGTTTTGATAACGCAATATGAGTTTTATGGAATATATAAATATTAATGTATGTGGATCCCGTCGTAAAATTCAAAAAAGGCAGTACGTGTATACGAGTTAATCTAAATGTATATATGATCTACGAAGAGTTTCATAATAAGAAGTGAATGTGCCATGGCATAGCCAAGCCATCTTTGTCGTCTATATGGATTCCAAAAAAAAAAAAAAAACAAAAAAATAAATACTAATGTACGTATAATTTACAATGAAATCATTAAATTGCTTAGTTGCGGACTGAACTTTTATTCCGTGCGTGAATCGAGCTTTAATTGATCATTCTCGAAAGTAATGAAAGTTCGCTAATCCAAATCGATAAATCAAATTAAACTAGGTCTAATATTTAATATAGGCAAAATTACATTTATAAAAAAGACATGAATTAATATGAGAGAACTTTCAATAAAAAATTTTTCATTGCATTTAACAGGCGCGAATCAACAATTAGACAAGGCAGTCTTTAAAATTGCCGAATAATTTTTCGTATAATAATTAAATTACATTAAAGACGTCCAGAGATAATAATCCTTTCGCCGGCACGCTGAGACGCGATTAACAAGTTAACTCTAATAAATTGTTCTCTTAATGAACCACTTGGGGAAAGAAAAGAGTATATTCGCGATGATATGTACGAATTGAGGCATCGCCTTAGCGCAGATCGTCTCGTATATTAAACATTTATTGTTTCTAACTTCGCTAATAATATAACAATAACAATAATTGATAAATGCAATTAATGATCGAGGAAGTATATATATATATATATATATATATATATATATATATCTGCCTTTATACTTCGTTTATTGATAAATTCCGATATCAATTGCCTACGCAATATGCTTTGAAACGTAAAGCACGACTGTGTATGTTTTATTTAAGATTTCTCCGCTCTTGCGCGACTTCGCTTCATTGAGCTAATAATTCTATCTGTTATTTCATATAGATTTAACTGTACTTCATAATCTGTAGACGAGTTGATGGACTTTTTCATTGGGAGATTATATGGGTCGATTATCAAAAAGGAAAAAGAAAATAAAATAACTTTACATGCATACAATCGTATTGGGATTACAAATGGAATTATTCGAAATTATATGAATAATATTTATATCGTAAGCATTTTAATTTATTCTAATAAAATTCATTTTTACCCTCTTTTCGTCAATTCCATCTCTATAATACTATAATTTTAATTTTTATTTAGACATAAAAAAAAAAAAATAAAAATAAAAAACTTACCGGCTTTAGAAGATACCTCGGTTGCGCCATTCTCTATCAGTCTGTTTTGAAGTTCCGGATAAATGAGCGAGTAAGAATTGATAACGCTGAACAGCACACCATTAATTAGGAAACTACCCATCATGATGGACCAGGCTCTGAATAACACGTCAAACGTACAAGATTTCATTTATGGACGATCATCAATGTTCGAAAGCTTCTCAAAATTAATACACGATTTGATTAAATTTTCAAAAAATTGAGCATGAATATGATTACGTAGGCGCGTGTATTAATTTTCTACATTGAAATTTAAGTTGAAAATCATTGAAATTTAAAAATTCGCATTGAAATTGTAACCATTCATTTTCAAATCTAATACATCGTTATTTATATATATGAAAATTCCACGAATTATTAAAAATTCATGCAATTATTGAAATTTTTCAGTTGCCCATATTATATTTAATAAAGGATTTATTAACATCTAATTGAATTACCAAAACGTACATAGAAAATATATGAAGTAATAGAAGAAATTCAAAACAATAAGAAAAAGTTAATTAATTTTCTAGGGGTGAAAGCATTTTATCAGATGTAATGAAGATTTTTTATTGTTTATATATGTCGTGTGTGCGCGCGCGCGTTTGTGTGTGTGTTGTTTCCTTGGGCTTGCGCCCCGAGACCGACCTCCATCCGCCGTCCGGCGGCACGTGCTCGCAGCTCTTGTTGGCGCCGTTCGCCAGTCCCTCGGCCGCCTCCGCGGCCTTGTTGGCCCGGCCCTCCGCGGTGGCGGTCGCGGCCGGTGGCGGCGGCGACGGCGCTCGCTGCCGGGGCGGCCCCGTGCCCCGAACCCCCGTTCTCCAGGGGCGTTCGCGAATTGAGAACCACGGGCATCGACCGACCGGCCGCGGCAGCGTCCTCCTCGTCGTCCTCGTTCCCGCCGCCGAGCAGCACGTTGACGCAGTCGCGGGCCGAGCCGTTGGCCCGGTGCTCCGGGCCGTCGTCGCCGCGCTCGTTATCCGCCACGTCCGCCGACGTCGTCATCGTCGTCGTCGCAGGAACGATCCTCTAAATTTATGCACCTGTGCGCGCTGATCGCGGTATGGTCGGGAACTGCGGGTGCGATGCTTCTATGTATATAGCGCTGTATATGCGTGTGGATATCCTTGGAGGGCGGTGATCCTGAAAAAGATTATAGATCTAATTTAGTATTTAATTAATCAGATGTAATTAAATGTGAAAAATTTGTTTTATATATATATATATATATATATATATATATATATATATATATATATACACAACACACACACACACACAAAATTTAAGATAGAGTTATTAAATTGCTTAGATGAAAAAAAACACCTTGGTCTCGATCGACGAATTTTTTTTCGAATTTGTCCGTTAAAATTTGCCATAAAAGCAATTTTATTTTATTACGAATAATTTGAGTATACCCAAAAAAATGCTAGTATATTTCATTTTAAATACTTCAACATCTTCGCAACGTGAAAGGAAATACAGCAAAGACAATTAAATTACGCGCGTTGCATACGATGTCACATTAATATCAATATCGACGCCGCTTCCTCCATCATCGCGTTCATTTATATATATATATATATATATATATATATATATATATATATATATATATATATACACTACATTATCAAGTATATAAGTTTTTGGACCGCTATACATTATATATATATATAGTGTTCTGAGCGTAAATATAACCCTCTCGGATGATGAACCCTCCGCGCAAAAAAGAGAAGAACGACGAGTTCTTTACATTGGATTAATTCGACAATTATATATGTAAATAAACATTAGTACGTTGCGTATATTGTTTATGGGAAAATGCGATATTTATAATACGCACGGAAGAGCAAGCATTTATCGCAATGATTTTGACGCGCCCGCGCGGGCACGCGTTCGATAGTTTATCTATAATGATATAAATAAAACGCTCGATTGACTGTGAGAATTTTAGCAAATGAATATATATATATATATATATATATATATATATATATATATATGGCTTATATACTACATTTTAACAATCACTTATATAAAAAAATTGACTAAAGTATTTCTCATCTGTATCTATAAATCGATGGCATTGCATTTAATTCATTGGAACATTTAGGATAAGGAGTTAAAAATTAATATAAATCATTATTAAACTTTTCTAAAACTGTACAACTAAATATCGTACAAACTAGAGAATATAATATTGTCAAATGAAACCTCAAAGAATTATAAGAATTAATAGTAACTATACAAAGGTCAATTTCTATCAGGATATATATATATAACGCATGTAGATATCAGTCTAATGAACATAATGGAATAAACTTATTTTACTAATCCTAAATAAGATTATGTTAGATAGGCATGATGTGTAAACGATAGATCAGAAATGGTCTTATTGAGTACACTGTACGTTCTTCTACGTACTTTAAAAATAGACTGCACTTTTAACGTAAAAGTGGTGACCCGATTAAAGTTTTAACGATAACGCGCAAGAATATATTAACTGCTGGTAACTGTTGATTTGGACATCTAGCTGCAAGCTTATCCGAGCTTAAAATCGAGCGTCTCGCTCATGAATGTCTAATTCACTGAGAAGGAAAACTGTAGTTTTCCATAGCGCGTATTTCCTGAATGAAAATAATGCTTTATACTGCTTAATACCATATTATCTTGCTAAATAAAACATAATGGGGTACGAATAAAAATTCATTTCATTAATTCGCGATGAAAGAATAGAGAGAGATGGAGAGAGGGGGGTGGTTCAGAATGTAACTTGAATGATAATCGGACTTGCAGTAAATTTCTTTTTAGCAGCTGTAAGCTTAGCCGGTATTGCGTCATTGTACATAGCACTTAGAATTTGGCTTGAATGAATTATGCTATTAATTTATATATATATATATATATATATATATATATATATATATATATAATAATTATAATCTAATCATAGCGGAATCTAATAAATATTGTATCTAATTAGTTTACTCTAAAGCAAAGTCGAATAAAATATTCGCAATAAAATTTAATTAATCTAAAATATGAAAACTTTTAAATATAAATAAATTTAAATTTGAAATATGAATAAAAAATTAAGAAAAGAAATATAAATATACAAATTAATTAATATTAATTTAGTAAATTCATGTTTTTAGTATAAAATCTTGTAATTTAAAAGTAAAAAATTTAGCGATTTTTAAAAATACAGTAGGTTATGAGATTTAATATTTAAAATCCATGTGACGTAATTGAATAGTATAATTATTAAATTTTAAATTAAATATATAATTACATTAGAATAATTTTATATACGTATCATTTTCATATATTTGTTTAAATTTAATAATTATACTTCCGTCAACTGATATATTTTGAACTAATTATTTATTAGCTCCTATCGGAAATTATTTGATGAATGTTATAAAATTAAAAATAATAAATTTTTGAAAATATTTAAATATTCTGAAAAGTATTGTTTTTCTCCAATTCATAATAATATTATTTTTCATTTTACTGAGGAATAACATTTTACACTTTGCTTTTTGATATACTTAAATACATACTAAGAAAAATGATAAATTAATATAAAAAGAATTAGTAGTATTTATTTTATAATGATATAACTCAATTATTACGCAGATTCTTTTATCTAAATGCGATAAAATGTTTAAATTTATATAAGTGTATAACAAGAAAAGTTACAGTAATATTCCTCTTTAATTGCCAAATATATACATTTCGAATAAGTAAAATATTTGGAAAATTGATAAAAGAACATCTTCAAAATTGTTCTAAAAAATGATCACTAATTACAAAATACACTAGCAACTATTGTTTCCATAACCAATTGCCATTACTAGATGAAAAGTGTATTATAATGTCATTAAAAAATTTATAGATATTTTTTCTTTTGTTCAAATTGGTCGTTACTTCCTTTATTTTGAACTAAATACGATATACTTCACAGAAGCTTTTTATTTTCTATGACACACTTTATTACTAATTTTGTTATTTTCAATTTTACCGACTACATATCGATTGTATATTTTCTTTTCCTAAAATTTAATTTTCTGTAACTTTCTATCCGTAAAAATTATAATTTAACAGTGTGTTTCCTTAAATTTAAATTGATTATTTATTTTTACAAAAATTTATAATATTTACCTGAATAAATTAGTATAATTCGTATTATAATAAATTAACTCTGCAATAGAAAGTTTCAGCTGTATATCTATGGTAGTAAATTTAATTAATATGATTTTTTCACTTAATTGACCATTAATTAATAAATAAATATTGAGCAACTTTGAGGGTATTACAAAACAAATATTCTTAAAATAAGTGTATACTTTTTAATTGATAATAAGCATATTAAAGATTAGTTTTTGCGTTTCCTATTAATTTAAGATTTTAACCATCCTTTTAATATATCTTGCAAACAGTATAACCATTAAAAAAATATAATAATATAATAATCAATACTTGGACAGTAATCATCAATTGGGGATCATGTAGATATTATATATATATGTGTGTGTGTGTGTGTGTGTGTGTGAATATTGTAATGGTAAAGATGTATTAAGATTATTTAATAGATATTTGTAATTTAATCTAGTTTCTCTGTAAGTATAACGATTTACTTTCATTTTCCAAGAGGAATATACATATACTTAAAACAATATATTACGTTTTTTTATTAATTAGATGGATTTAAATAATTAACAGTTAATAATAAGAAAAAACAAGTCTATTAAAATAAACTCTTTCTGAATCGAAATACATAAAATTAAAATTTTTTAAAAAGTGATGTACTTAAAAATAATAGAAGCTAAGATTCATTTTTCTATACTTAGTTACAATAAATCATGTTTGAGAAGAATCCGGAAGATAATTATATAATTACTTAAAACTGCATATTCATTTTTTAGGTAAATTTTATGAAATTTTGTAAAAATTGACAATAAATTTATGAAATTAAAGAAAATACAAATTTCAATTTCAATGGTATGACTAAAAAGTTATATAAAGTTACATAAGAAAAAAATAGATGAAAAGTAGAAGTTGCTCCAAATAAATAAAAAATATGCATTCATTTTTTTACGATATTAAATACATTTTTCAATTGTGACAATTGGTTCTTCGATGGAATGCCACTTGTTAGTCACTGACATTAAGGGATTACACATATACCAAACTAAATGATACGTAGAATTCTTATACAATTCAATTGATAATTAACTGAAGAATGTTATAATATAAAAAATAATCATTTTGTAACAAGAAAAAAAAAGAAAAAAATTTAACACCTTGCTTCTTGATAACTCAAATACATACTAAAATAGACATGATAATATTATATAAAAAGAATTATAAATATTTTTTTTAATGATATAACTTAATTATTACGCAGATTTTTTTATCTAACAGCGATAAAAATAATGTTTAAATTTATATAATTGCATAAAAAAGTGGTAGTAATATTCCTCTCTGATTACCAAATCTTTATGATTTGTATATAAGTAAAATATTTAGAAAATCATTAAAAGAATATTTTCAAAGCTATATTCTAAAAAAAGATATTACAAATCGTATACTTTTTTTATTACTATAAATAAGAAAGATTTATAACAAATCAAGTTTTTAAGTATTTTTGAATAGTAAAAATCTTTATGATTTGTATATAAGTAAAATATTTAGAAAATCATTAAAAGAGTATTTTGAAAGCTATATTCTAAAAAAAGATATTACAAATCGTATACTTTTTTTATTACTATAAATAAGAAAGATTTATAAAAAATCAAGTTTTTAAGTATTTTTGAATAGTTTGTAATTTAAAAAATAATGATTTTCTAAATATATTTTATAACAAATAATCCTGTAATCAAAAACTTTGATATTTCTAAAAAATTGATAAACAAAACTTTTTAAAAGAAAACTGATATTATTGAACTAAGTATTTGAAACTTGTAAAAATGAATTATTAAGTATGAATTATGGGTAAAAAGGGATTATTGTAAAATATAAATAAATTTAAATTGTTTCTATTTTAAGAATCAGAAATGTTAAAGATATACAGCTTCTCAATTTTTTTATTGAAATACATCAATATTGAAAAATTCTAAATCATATATTTTGTTTATCCATTATATGTAAATTTATATCAATTTGTATCATTCTTTTAAAGAAATATTTTTACTTTGAAGAAAATTTTTATTAATTAATAATGACTAATATACCTTACAGAGAATATTTTTGAAAAATTCTAGTTTTATTTTATTTAATCGTTATTTCAAATTAGATATTAAAAGTTACCATTTACTTATTTTCAGTTCTCTGACCGGCTATCTCTACAAATAACAACCCATGAAAAATTAATAAAAAAATTTTAATTATTTAAATATCCTTTATTTGGGACTAGTGTCTAATTATTAGTATATACTTAAATTATAAATATGTATTATTTATACATATTCATAAAAAATATTCAATAAATTAAGGTCCCTGTTTGCCAGAGCATAAAAGCTGAAAAATATTTCTACGTCGATTATGGAACGTCGGCTTATACGGGCAAATATTTCTTTAGCAAAAGGATTAGAAATTTCAACAGAGGTTAAAAAATGCAAAAAAAAAATCTTGTGTATAGAATGCAAATTGTTAGAGCTTCATCCCATCGCCGATATATGTCAATCGTGCGCTCAAAAATTTTTCATCCCTAATCGTCCACCGGCACACTCGCCATAGTTATATATATATATATATATATATATATATATATATATATATATATATATATAACCGCTTTATGTATCGTAGAGAAACTCATGTTTCTATACGGAAAAATCCCAATGAGATTAAAATTTACCGTATAGTTGATTTTCGTTCCAATTAATTCTTATTATACTTTATAGATTTTTTATCGTTTATCGATTGATCAACGTAGTTTCCAATATATCCGAATGTACTTAGTGGAATCTATGAGTTACTTATTATTTACTACTTATTATTTATGTAACAATATATAACATAAATTCTTAAAATTCAATGAAAAAAAAGATCAATTTTGTATACGTTATTTCTTCAGTACTCAATGGATCAAGCACTCAAGATTAGCCAAAAAAACAGGTACGACACCATTAAGTAGTGTATAGTGCTTCATTTTTATTAATTCATCATTTTATCAATTTTCTCTTTATAACTTTTTCAGCGTACTGCTTTCCAATATTTCAAATAATAAAATATAATTCGTGTCAAAAAAACAAAGAAATCTATGTATTGTAGAAATATGTGTCAGAAAAAATAAGGTCTAGGCAACACCTATTATTCTATAATCTTCTGTGTATTTTATATCAAAAATGTGAATTTTTTGAAGCACACAATATGTACTATTTCTAACACTTCTAAGTATGCTGTGATCGATATATATATGTTTTTTTTTATATAAAACATTATTATTCTAATCATAGTTAACGATATATCTCAAGAAACATAAATTAGCTCTCGATTGTCAACTTTTTCAAAGGATAGACTTTCGAAAAGTATCCACATCCGATTTTGCCGAAAAATGAAAAATTTATGTTTTTAGAACGCTGATTACGAATATTGTAGCGGTTTTTGGCGGGAAGCGAATTTTCATAGTAAAATCCATAAAAACTTATCAAGATAATGATTTTTCGAAGTTATTTCATTAAATACGGACAATTAAAAAAATGTAGTGTAAAAGAAAGTTATAGAATATATAAAAATTCATACTGTATACTTTACACCTTATTTTCTCTAAAAATTATATTTTTTGAGTAAAATAGAATGAAGTATAAACATTACCATATGAGACTACGCAAACTGCGCTATATTCTATTTATTATTTATGATTGTTCTCAATAACTATTAATTCTATATTCATAAAAATCTATTTTGATGAGACCTTCAACTATTGTTTGAAACATTGTTTAAAAATTTTCTTATTTTCTATCTTATCGTTAAAAACCAAGATTTTTAATTAACCATTATTTTGCTATCAATACATTTTTATTAAAAAAAACAACTATGATATTCGTAACCAGCCTTCGGAAACGCATAAGTTTCAAAATTTTTCAATGAAATTTGGATCTGGAAACTTATTACAAGTTAATCCTTTTTTAAATTACGACTTATGACTATATGAATTCACGTAAAATCTGTTGTTGGCCTCTATAGCATTCGAGAAAAATTATTAACCCAGTTGTTTTTTCTCATTTATAATACTAAAAGCTTATCAAATAAAAGTTAATAAAATAAATAATAAAAGGAAATACAAATCATTTCTTAAAGGCGTGCTCGAAGATTTGAAATTTTTTTTTTATTTTTAAACTAAGTCTTAATCTGATTGAAATATATCGATGATTAATCCACCAAAAAGTAATATAAACATATTTTGTCCAGCAAGCTTGAATCTCGATGAATTTTGGAGAAAAAAAATCTAAACGCTATATCTGCTTGATATCTCTCTCTCTCTCTCTCTCTCTCTCTCTCTCTCTCTCTCTCTCTCTTTGTGCACGCGTATCTGTGTTATACGGCAATGCAATCTCCAGCTTGTGATGTGCAGAAGTTTTTTTTTTGTTTCATGGAATACTTCGAAGTTTACGTTAAGCTCTCACAGACGTAAAGATCGCGCACCGGTTTTCTTTTGAGTCTTTAAATCTATAAGTTATTGCGAAAGACCGATTATCTCGCGATGCATGATACGAGTGTTGCACCTACAGGATGCGAATTAAGAATTTTGGACCGGTTTTCTCTAATATACTTATTGCTTAACAGCTTAAGATTAGCTTTCAATTACAATAAAAATAGATTATGAATATAGAAAATCCGGTTGTTACATTTGCGTGTTATTCTATCGCTAATCTCACACATGTATATAGTTATCTTTGAGATTGGCGCTTCTATTTTTGTAGTTGACATTCTAAATAACATAGAATTATTAACGGATTTTTACTAGTTCTTACAATTGTACGATAATCGTAATTCTATGTATTTTATACTGGTTCTCCTGTTATGATTGGACGACGGATTATATTCAATTAAGCTAGCGTTTCTAAATCATTATGATCAATCGAATGTTTCGAGTAACTAACATATGAAAAAATAAAATAAATGTTCTATATTTTGTCAAATTGAGGATCAACGCGTTTAAAGCGGCGTAAGCGTGCGTGTGATGCAATATTAAAAATTATTGCACCCCATACCTAATTAAATGTGACTTTATTTATCATTAATTTTTACTATTCAAGTTTACTATGAAAAGTAAATATACAACAAATATCACCCCCCTCCACGACTGTTAAATATACAAAATGACATATCGTCACAAAATAGCTAAATGGGGGAGGGGGCGCAGTCAGTTTGGCTGGCACAAGAGGTTTTATTATTTAATCTTCAGAAAATTGAAATTTAATTGATCCTATATATATATATATATATATATATATATATATATATATATATATATATATCTACACACAACTTGGAATACTTTTTTAACGCGCAATATTTTAAATGTTATTCCATTATACCAAGCCATATGTATACGCGCAAAAAATAACACCGTATATTGTAACAAAGCGCGCGTAAATTGTGACATTGCCGAACTATTCTTACGGATCACGATTGTACGAATTGATCGCTAGTCGGCAAGAATCCTAAATATTATATAGATATACTATAATAATCTATAATACTATAATTATACATATAAACTATAAGTGTTCTTCTATAACTTTTATGCAACTATACATACAGTATGATAGAATTGTGCGAGGGACTCGGCGCCCTTTCTCGCCCTCCAATGCGCGAATAAAAAAAAAAAGAGAGAAAAAGAACGCTCTATATACATATGTGTGCGTGCGCGCGCGTGTGGTGTGTATGTAAATATATATGTATCTATAGTTTCGTAATATTTACTGCATAGTGCCATAACTTACAAAAGCGTTCCCTAATCATCACGTGCAGCGAGCAGCCGTGAATCCACCCGATATGCCTTGATGGCAGTGCCTGATATGTGTATATATATATATATATATATATCATATATATTATGTATATATTTATACTTCAACTTTGACGCGCCACTCATGAATGAACGAATTGATGAAGGAAAGTGCGCTAGTCTTTCTCCCCGGTGCGGCCCCTCTGTCTCGCTCCCTTTTGCTGCTCCCGATCCTCTCGGTGGGACTTCGCGTCTCGCGCCGTTATATTGTACTTAAGTATACACGCGCCCGATCAGCTCTCGGACTGGCGGAACACGGCGAGCGCGCGGCTGAACTGAACATTCGGCCGGGTCTTGTGTATAAGTACACACACATTTATATATATATATATATATATATATATATATATATATATATATATATATATAGTATAGCAATACTTTGCCTTCTGCACCATGTATTCCGTATATGCAAGTCGCACCGCACGTATATACGCAGCACGTCTAACCAGTCCCCGCTTGTACTACTGAAAGCGGGGGGAGATACCACGAGACTCGCGCCGTATGCCGAATTATCTCCCTCCCTTCCTCTAACTCTCCTCTCTCTCTCTCTCTCTCTCTCTCTCTCTCTCTCTCTCTCTCTCTCGGTTTCTTTCCCTCTCTATGGCATAAGTACAACATATGCATGTGTATATATATACACATAATGCGCGCCGTATCGCAGTATATAGAGACGCGCGCGCGAGTCGGGAGTCCGAGTCGCCGCGAGCCACATGCGAGCCATTGCGCCAAAATTTCGATGACACGCACAAGAGAGGTTTGGAGACTATATCATATGTTGTGTATATATATATATATATATATATATATATATATATATATAGGCGCAAGCCCGCAAGCACAACCAGTATAGGTGCGCGTGCGAAAGATGAAGATAAAAATAGAGATAGTAAAAGAACAATGTATATAGTTATATCCTAACGATGATGTTGAGAAGCCCCTGGCGTATAGGCGGGTGCAGAATGCAACGACGAGACACACCGGTTTTTAATATGCTCCTTCATTTACCATTCTCCGCTGGAAGGTTTCACGTAATCCACGCGCCTAAGTATATATAGAAAACTGCAACTTTCGAATATATATATATATATATATATATATATATATATATATATATATATATATATATATATATATATATGGAACGAACTCTGATCTGATCTTGACTATATGGGTTGGAAACTGTATAGGAGAGGTGATTTGCGGTGTGGGGGATTGTATTGCTTTTCATTTATTAAGGATACACAGTACAAGCGCAGCTAGATTGGATTTCCAAATAATCGATACATGAATACAAAAAGATTGATAATTTTTATAAATATAGTACATAATATTGAAGTAAAACATGTTTTATATAAATTTTCTAATAATAATTAATCGAAAATTGTAAATTAAAAGTTGAGTCCAATGAAAAAAAAATATTAATTGTTTTTTTTTTAATCCTATTTGAAATTTGAAATTCTATTTTAGTACAATTGAAATTTGAGTAAAACAAACTATATATATATATATATATATATATATATATATATATATATATATATATATATATATATACTCATTTCCAGCCCTTTGAGACATGTGATAGTTAATTAAATATAATTTTCACGATTTTAAATATATCTGCATAAAACGGCTAATAGAACCAGTCACCCCCCCCCCGATTCGTGAGCCCGCATTCAGCGATCTGAATGCCTAGATTATGATATCATCGTGGAATTTTTTATTGTCGTCTCAGACGGATGTCTGCACCAATTATCAACCAAATGCAAACTTAAATTTAGTTTTCGAGATTTACAAAAAATTGATATACAAACACCGCAATGGGTTGAAGAGAAATCACGTTAAAAGAACTTACGTATAGAAAATTTAGCAGCAATTTAACAGGTATGTAAAATTCGCGTACGAATCGGCAAATAATCTTGTTCAATATATGCTCAAAATTCTCTATAGCTTCAAAAAAATGCACAAAGTTGTCGGTTCAAGGATTCAGATCGAACTACCTGTATATATTGCTCAGATTTGTATTATAACAATCTGCAATTGTATCGTAACTCTTATTTTTTACATCTCTTATCTTTAAACTTGTTGATTTTTAAATTAAAATTTATCAGTTCGCTCTCTCTTTTTCTCTCCCTCCCTCGTTTTTTCTTTCCTTCTTTAACGTTATATTACTTTTTAAAACATTCGGCAAAGAAATCTCCTGTGCGTTATAGATGGATTTATTAAATATTGAATTGAAGCTTTACACGATGCATCAACGACACTCCTTTTTATCGAGGAAAAATGGCCAACATCGAGTATTAAAATACGATCATTGAAGAATGAACGGATTGAAGTAAAAAATAATAAAGAGTTTATAAGTATAGGGAGTGAATTTGAGCAATATGCAATAATTAAGCTATTAATACGAGGATTTTGCCTGATGTCGTTTTCCTCGAGGAATGAAATTGGCCGGTTACTTTTTCGCGCCAAATCCGTTCACTGGGGGACGGCGATATAAGCCCGCGTACATATACGCACAAACGTATACACTCGTATACCATTTGGATGCATCGTGTATTGCCCGGAACTTTTTTGCTTGTCAGCGCCTAAAGCTTTTTTTTTAAGTACGTCAAACATTTTTAATATTTGAAGTGCTTTGAACTTGAATAATAAAAAAAAACGTATATCGAGTTCCATTGTGTAGCTTAGGTATAATGATATAATATGTAGTTTATTACTTTTATAAGATGACTGAAACAATTCATTTAAATATACAGTAAGGTAGCAATGAAATCGATAATTTTTTACATATTAAGTGTATCTATCTATATATATCAATATCAATATCAATATCAATATAACATGATCCTTGATGTACTTCCTAATCTTACTCTAAACCTAGCGGTTTAGTGTTCTCTCTACAAAGAATGATATATACAAGGAACTTTACAAATTCTATAACATATTTGAATCTTCAATATAAATCCTTAAGAGCGCGAATTAATTCGCTGTTAGTCCGATATTTTCCAGTACTCATTATTCTCGCAAAAACGTGTATGCTAAAAGCTTAAGCGCTTTCGAAGCTTTCGATGCTTGTGCTGAAAATTTAAGCCCTTTCAAAGTTATTCCATAGAAAAAACCTTCTCACGTGATTTTTTCGATAAAATAATAAAATTTAAAGTAACGTTTGAATCCTGGATTTTCTACGATTATACAAGCCTCCTATTTTAAGCAGCACTTTGTATACTGATACTATTTGGGAAACAGAAAATAAAGAATGTTATCAACAAATATGTCGCTTTTTGTTTTTATGGTATATGTTTAAATTATAATTATATTGAAATACAATAAAATATCTAATTCAACAATAATAAGCGTAGAATATAAAGCTATAAAAATAATAAGAGTAACAATAGCACTACGAAGTAAAAAAGTTTAATAATAATTTAATTAATAAATTAATAATATATACTTCGTGTTCTTCTTTATGAAAAATGAAAATTTCTCAATTATTATTAATCTACAGATCAGTTGCCAACGACGGATATCTTTAACGCTTTCCCAGCTGAGGTCTTATTATATTGCAAATAATTTACGTATATTATTTATGTATAATATATAGAGGCAAAAAAGAGTGGCTCCGAAAGCAGAGTTTCGAGAGTAACATATACGTACTTCAATATTCGTTGAGTGTCAGGAGCATTGTCCTTTACATTAATATTAAAATATAAAAAAATACATCTCGGAATATTATCAGAGAATCCCGATCACCTCGTTTTCTCGATCTCGCAAAATTATTCGGTGAAATCGTATCGAGAGCCTTATATAAATACTAAAACATAAATAGCTATTGCAATACATATCAAGACGAATATCATTCGCGATCACACGTATACGCCTATATCCGCAATGACCGGTACATAAATATAAAGAAGCGAATTATAGGATACTCTCAATACGTGCGTATACGCGGGATGCGTATGTTTTAATGTAATAATGTATAAGATATCTTAGATATCGTGTTATTTCTATAGGCGCGCGATGAATTTATATATACAACTGTTGTAAAAGCAAGCAATTTTCGAATGAAAACTTGTATTATAAAAGTACACGCAGTAGGTAAAATCGTCATTTTTGTGATATTATCCAACATCTTCTTTTTACTTGCAATTTGAAAGTTTTAATTTCATATATATATATATATATATATATATATATATATATATATATATATATATATATATATGCATAACTTATGAAAACTACTCGACATTCATCAAGGAAGAAATACGATAGTTTAGAAAATGCACTTTACATATATAATACGTGGTTCGACTTTTATACTCACTTTTCTTCTTAATTTTATATTTACTTTTTTATACATTATATGATAAAATATTTGTACAAAATATTCAACTAATCGATTATATTATATTCAATCATTTTTATATTATATAAATATCTTTCAAGTCTACGAATTATTTATTGTAGATAATTTAAAAATATTCATATAAGCTATATATTCATATATTCTATATAAATATATAGAATATTTTGAACAATTAACGTTAAATAAAATATGTAAAACTAAAACTTATAGTAGTATATAGATATAAATATTAAATACGCAATACTCACCTTATTTTGTACATATACATCGGAACTATTGTTTAACATTTACTAAATTAACATTTAAAATTATCTACGAAAGTGTTGGCATTGCATGCGGTAGCATAAAAATATACAGTAGATAAATATAAAACGTGATAATTCAAACATATAACTGTACATAAAAAGGTAATGATGCATTTTTGTATATACATAAATATTATATGAGCAAAGCATGCGTAATTCATGCGTATATAAAATAACGGTATCGGTACTTTAGACAACGTTTCAACTTTCTTTTAGGCTCTAAATACTAAAATCAGCCTATAAATTATTCATATATTATTGCAAATGTATATAAAGTATAGAAAAAATGATTATTGTGAAAATTGGAAAGTTATATTGGAGGATAGTGAAGCATGATTCATTCTTATATAGCCAAATAATTAATTTTCTATGAAAGCCATAAATTTTCAAAACGATTTTTCTTTTACATATTTTAAAATATTAGAAATTTACATACATTTCAACAAACGTAAATTTTTTGTGAGCGCAGCTTAATAAACTATAACTAAAGAAGATATTGTGATTTATTTATCTCGTATTATAGAATTACATAAATCACTGAGATAAGATATTAATAGTATATCTTCATAAATTTTTTATATAAAAAAATGGAATGCACTTTCGATTTTTATTTATTATTTTGGCAGAAAATTATAATACAAAAAATGAGCTAAAATAAATTCTGTGTTTACTTTGAACAATACCAAAATTAAAAAAACAAGGTTTTTTTATTGTAATTATTGTCTTAATTAATAATGTAACTTATAAATTAGTTTATAATATACGTTATTGTAAATTTGAATTGTTTTTGGAATAATAAGTTAAAAAAAATAAATACTATTAGTATTTATAAAGAAGTCCTAATTTCAAATCAATATGCTAATATCTATGGGAAAAAATGAAAACTTTTTTATTTCATATATTTTAAAAATAATAGTGCTTAGTATAAATATCAAATGTTTAATGTAAAAAAAATTATATATATTTTAAATAAATTTATACAAAAAATTATTTACATCTAAAAATTTATAAAATTATTTACATATTGTTTATTTTAAATTAAATTTGTGATAAACTATTTGCATACTGAAATTGTGTACTATTTTCATATTCACACATGTCTAATGCAATTATGCAACTTTCACGAACAACTCGTTTTTCATCTTCCAAATATTTCTTTAAAATATCAAAACAATAAGGAGTTGCTATAGCCCCTAAAGCTTCAGCACATTCATGACGGACCATTTCATTTTCATTGTTATTTTCTAAAGAATCTTTTAAGTAAGGTACACTTACTTCTTCTTGTAACTGACCCAGAACAAAAGCAATTTCATGACGAAATAATGCACTATCTGCCTTTAGACCTATAAAGTAATAAATTAATTTATTATACTGTTTTTTGCAATTTATTGATCATCTTCGCAGACTTTACATAAATCTAAAATTTTATTATAAAATATTTAAAAATTCAATTCACTTATAAAAAATTTTTTATGCTAACCTTTAGCAAGAGCAAGAACACTTTCTTCGTTACGCATATTTCTTAATGAAAACATAGCTCGATACCTATCAAACAGAGAGGCATTATTGTCTAAAAGTACTTTACTTAATTCACTTATATTATTTGACTCAGCAGGAGGTGCTGGATCGACTGATGCATAGAGATTTTTTGATAAAGTTATATCTCTTGAATCATTATTCTTTATCCATTTCAGTCTTTTTAGTGCAAGTTCACAAGTTTCAGCAACTTCAATAATCGAATCTTTACTATATTCTTCCAAAATAGGAATTACAACGGTATCACCAATTGCACCTAAGGCTTCCCCTAGTAAGTTTCCATTTTTTATTTTTAAATAAATATGAATTCTTATAATGTACATGTTGAACTAGTATTTCAAAATAATTAAAATATGTGCTGCTCATTAGCAATTTTGTTTAAATGATATATAGGCTTAAAAACAAGAATTTAATCATTTAAATAAGATAAATACAAACCAGCTTCATGGCGAACCATTGGTTCTTGATTTTTATCTTTTAATACATCCACTAGTACTGGTATAGCATATGAATCTTGCATTTGTCCAAGGCAATATGCAAGTTCATGTTTTAATAAAGCTGAAGGGTCATTGAAACCTTTTTTAATTTCTTGAATTGCTAATGATCCACCAATATTTTTGAGTGTAAATAAAGCACGAAATCTTTCCTTCAATGGTCGATTTTTATCATTTAAAATTTTGCCTACAGATATAATTTCTTGATCTTTGATCGGCATATTGATTTTCTTTTGAATGAACTGCATGAAATATAAGATTGTTCTATTAAGCAAGCTATTACTAATAAAAATGATTTATAGGTTTTACATAGAAATTAAGCAGTGGTAGCTTCTAAAATTAAACATTACAGTTTATACTACTTATATTGAAATTTGATATAGAATAAACAGAAATGTGTTCAATATTTGCATATACAAAGCGCATGCACATCAAAATGCTTCTAATATCTATATTATAGTGATAAGACATTGCAAAAAAATTGAAATAAATATTAAAATAATAAAAATTTAATTAAAAAATCTATTAATCATTTTATTTACTCTTTAATGGAATAAACAAAATATTGTCAAACTAACCTTTTCGCAGCACGTGGTATATTCTCATTCGAAACAACGTACATATAACTTATATGAACTGTTTAGAAAAAATAATGATGATATTTTCAACAAAGTTAACACTTTTTAATCACTTTAGCACAGATCACAAAAATTTTATGCAATAAATTTATCAAAAACTTATACGAATCGTGTTAGTCAAAGCGGTAAATACAGATAAACAATAAGAAACTGTATTCTGCTTCTGCTAGTGATAATTGGATAATCCTGCAGTTTATTTTTGTCAGTTATATATCTTAACACACATTTTAGATGAACTTAATATTTTCTACGGATCAATCAAGCTGGTATATAAGTGTAGTGAATAAGTTGAATTAAAAGTGAATGAGTGAATAATTATATCAAATAAATTATTATGAGAATGACTTTAATCTGTTTTCTGCTATCTATATCTATTGCTAATTGCTATAGATAGATGCTCTGCTTCTGCTTTATTCCAGCTTTATACAATATATATCTATCTGTCCTACCTATCAAAGTAATCAGTAGGTCAGGATACAGATATGTATTATTATATTTTGTATTGTATAAAATAAAAATTACGATTTTTATTGACTTTCGTCTCCGTAGGAGTTCCGATTGTTCGGAGTCACTGTCAGATGCACCTTTCAAAACCAACCAAAATGTACTCCACATGTACTCTATTCTATATAGTGTCATATATATATATATATATATATATATATATATATATATATATATATATATATATATATAATGAAGTCTGGTAAAGTTGGGTGAAGTATTAAAGTATAGGTATAGTAGCTAAATCAGCTGTTCGATAGAGGTTTGTATGGATCCGATGGACCCTGTGCTTGTATGCAATATATATATATATATATATATATATATATATATATATATATATCTGGTTACATAGAAATTCGCAGCTGCATCAACGCTTGTAAGTGTCCGTGTGGTCAGTGTTAGTTCAGTGCCCAATCCAATGTCAACTTCGTACAACGAACACCCAGCGGCATCAGCAATCAGCACATAGTCATTTAGTGATGCCGATCAACTCATTAAGTCTGCGTACGGTCGCAATGTTAATGGCAGTATCATCACACCATTATCAAAGATAATAGGATTATTTAGTATCTGTGATATCATTATCAATTATCATAATATTAGATCATATTAGAAATAATAATCAGTGCGCAAACAATACAGTGTTACCTACCTTAAGGTTACCGTTGAAATAGCCATTGATTTGATAGTATCGTCAATTATGTGTTAAATTTTACAAATACACAAATGCAACAATATTTTAAAATGATTGGTCTCATTATATAGCTAATTTATATGATATTATCTACTGAAAATTCTGTAATTTTAAACACTTTGTTACTACGGTTTGTTTCATGCAAATACATATAATATATTCCAATACCTGTATCAATACCAATATACAAATTCAGAGTTATAAATAATTAAATTAAAAACACAATTTGCAAGCGCGCTGCAGTCGTCGTGGAAGTTAGAACTGTATAAGGCGTAAACTAGTACTCAAGTATTAATGATTTATGTGATACGATGAAAATATGATAAACTAGTAAGAATTATAAAGGTTAGGTAGAACTACAGAAGGTGAAAACTCTGTAAAACACATTATCCTTTGAATTATGCTTATCTCTTATTATTTTTGCAAGCCGTATATTTATATTTTACTGTTAATATAATATCTAAAATGAGAGCCCAAGATAAAGACAACAAAACACTTCCTGATAAATTAAGACAATTTTTTCGTATAAATAAAGGTAATAATTGTTGCATCAATTATTTCTATTTATAAATTTATTATTTAATAAAACAAATATAATTATGAAATGTAGGAAATTTTAAGAGTAGAGAAGATATCACACTGACACAGGGTATTGAAAAAGAAATCAGTTCAGATAGTCCAGTTCATTGTCGCACAAAAGTTATAAAAGATTTGAGTGATGCTGTATTGAACAATCAATGGGAAGATGTAAGAAGTTTTTTATATTATTATTACTAATGTTAAAAAACTAAAATAACAAATTACAATTATAATAAAGTTTGTTTGATAATTTTTAGCTTTTTAGTAGTTTTAATTATTATAATCTTACAATTAATTTATTATTGTTATTTTTTCTTGTTCATTTAGTGTGCAGCGGAAAAATTATGGTTTTTAGTACAAGATTTATTAGCACAAGATGTTCCTCGTGAACATAGGCATATAACATTAAATTTTTTAAAATGCCTTGTACAAGGACAATATTCAAGACTTTCCTCTTTAATGAGAGTAAAATTCTTTAATGTTGTTAAGGATCATGATATTCCTGAAGATATTGAATTAAGGTAATCACAGTTACTTGATTAGATTTAGTTTCCTTACTGGGTAAAAATTAAAAAATCTACTTATACTTTAATAGGCTAGAGTTACTACAAAGTTTAACGGATAATGGAAAAGATATTGTTCACCTAGAAGAAAAAATGGGTCCTTTTTTACTTACTTGGATGCCTACAGTAACAGGAGCAGATGGTAAACGTGGTGCTGAATTCTTGTCGTTGTTGGTTAATGTTATCAAATTTAATTCAGCTTGTATTGATGAAGATATTATATCAGGCCTTGTTCAGTAAGTTTGATAAAGTTTATTTATTTTACTGTTATTCTTTATCTTATTTTTAACTTTTCTAATTTATCTATTATAGGTACATCTGTCACTTATGTTATTACAGTAATAACACAGAAGTTGTTTCAGCTAGTTTGGAAGCTCTTGATGCAATTGTTTGTTATAGTAAATTACAACCTGACTCTTTACAAACATTTATTATAGCTCTTTGTCGAAGTGTGAATGTTGAAACTTATTGTCAAATTAGTTGGAAGGTAAATTAATTTAAAGAAAAATGATTTCGTATATATATATATCATACGTGCATACATATATATACTAAATATTAATTCATTTTAGATAATGCGTAATTTATTAGGAACACATATGGGCCATTCAGCATTATATAAAATGTGTTATTTATTACAAGAACCTAATTTTCAAAAAGATGTTCGTCTTCTAAGAGGTGCTGTATTTTATATTAATATGGGTTTATGGGGTTCACACAGAATTCCTAAATTAAAGTGTACACCTTCATCAGTTTTACCTTCATTTTATCAAGCTTTACTTTGTAATCATCCAATTGTTATGTATGAAGTTACATTATCTATTCAAAGGCTGGTCAATAAATATGGAGTTGAACTAGAGCAGCCTACATGGAGTATTATTTTAGATATAATTGAACAAGTAATTGTACATATAGGTCAGTAAATTACAATAAATTTTTTTATTACAAATACTTATTTAGTTTAAATAATTCTCTAATTTTTACAGAAAGTAGCAATCAGCCAGCCACAAAACAAGTTTCTACAAGTCTACATGAGACAATTAACAGCATTGAAAACTTATTAGATAATAATTCATACAATGGTAATCTTCAAAGGTTCTATGAACTCGTTGAGCGCTGTTCTGATGCAAGACCAGTAAGTACTATATTTTCTAAGGATTTTTATTAATATTGTTATATATAGGACTAATGTTTACTATTTTTACAGGAAGCTTCAGTTTTTAAGTTAATTGATTATAGAGCTTCTTTGATTGGACCAACTTCTTATCAATGGCAATCAAAATTGAGTTCTTTAATTGAGCGTTATTACAAAATTGAGACAAGAACCAATATTAGAGTTAAGGTTCTTGATGTTTTAACAAATGTGATACAAGTTAACAGGTAAAATGAACAATTATACATTTCTATAGAATATTACTTATTAATTAGTATTCATTTTTTGAATGATTTTAATTTTTGTTATCTATAAGATCAAGGTATGAAGATGAACTTATAGAACGAATTGTTGTACCACATTTACAACATGTAGAAATGGATCTTGATTTAACAATACGAAATGTTGCTGCTCATTTGTTAGTTGATGTATGTTTAGAGTGTGAATCTAAAAGATGTATGGAATTACTAGATATTTTGGAAAGGGTAACTTGGCACAATAATTATAATGATTCATTGATTCCATAATTTATATACTAGTCATTTTTGTTATAGATAATCAACAAACCATTTATATTAGACGTACCTGTACAAGTTGATTCAGATATAAAAGACGTAAAAACAGCAGTAGCTGGAGTAATTAAAATTTTAACGCAGAAAGTATATCGGTTACCTTCTCTTCATGCTATACGTGCTTATCAAGTACTTGTTAATCATTTGGAACTGCATTATCAAGATTCTAAAGGAATATTTCGAGATGTTTCTACAATTCGATATTTGGTTGGTTCAAAAAATGAAATTAATATTTATATGTGTGAATATACATATTATTAGCGTGAACGTAATTGATACTAATACAAAACTTTTGTATTCATTAGATATTTGAATGCTTTTTGAAGGCCAGAGCTAATGCACTAGGTCATCTAGGTTTTCAAGATCCATCGACAGGAATTGTCAACCGATACAGTCCTTATCTTGTACTTGAAAATACAGCATTCGGCTCTAGTAGTAGTGGAGCAAGTCCACCTCCAGCCAGTCCTATACCTTTACAAAATGCACCGTGCCAAATAACTAATATTTCTCTAGCACATGCGTGCAAAGCCGTAACGACGGCGGTGAAACAGGAAAAAGGTAAAAATGATCTTATTCTAATTATTTAACTTCTTATGATTTTAAATAAAATTGACTTTAAATAAAAGTTCTTAATTCTTGTATAATATACTTTCAGATTGGCAAGTTCTACAATTAATTTTAAAAGAGTTACCTCAATTGTTGCAAAATAGAGCTTTAATATTATCTCGACATAGTAACGACATAGGCTCTCTTGCAAGTGCACTATGCTCAATGGTATGTAAAAATAATTATTAAAATCTTTTTTACTATTAATGAATTGACGATAAATTTTTTTTTCAGATTGATGATAAGAATTTTAGACCAGCAGATCCGCTACAAAACGTTTTATGTAACGTGCCCCCTAAATTTACATTTTCTGAATTTCGCGTGCATTTCTACCCAGTTCTTGCTGCTTGTACATCGTATCATACGCATTTCGATTTAAATATTCAACAACATCTTATAAAATGTTTTGAAGTATGATTTAGTTCATTATGTTGAAATAGTTCAGAATCAATTATTTATGCTCTTCACATTAAACTCGTTTATTTTTTAGGATGGCTTACGAACAACTTGTGCAAGTCAATGCGTTACTAGTCTTATGACTTGCACTCTAGAAATGCGGGATACTATGAGTAAATTAATGTCTAATGTTCTCTTAAGTTTGTCTAAAATATCGGATACAGTTCATATCGCTATTCCAATATTAGAATTCCTTTCAAGTAAGACACTAAATACCAGTAGAAAATAAAAAAAAAGACAAAAAATCTGTAAAATGTATAAATAATTTTTACAGCTCTTACGCGACTACCAAAAGTCTTCTCAAATTTTACTGACGATCAGTACATGTCTATATTTGCCATAATGTTGCCTTATACAAAACCGACTAAATATAATCATTATACAGTTTCACTAGCGCATCATGTTATAGCAGTATGGTTTTTAAAATGTCGACTACCTCTAAGGCGAAATTTTGCTAAATACATTACTAAGGTAAACATCCTTACAGTAGTTTTAGTTTAAAGTAAACGACTATGTGATATAAAACTTTTTTGATCCAATTTCTAGGGCCTTAGAACAAATGCGAAAATGCTTCTAGAAGAAGGAAACATTTCGAAACCAGATAATGGCCTTAATAATGAAGATTCTTCTAATAGAAAACGCAGCTCCAGTTTAACTGAGCAAGTAAGTATCAATGAAGTTTCTATTCGTTAATGTAAGTACAACATTTTTCATTTAATATAATATATTTAGGGTAGTCGGGCACGACGATATGTTAGAGAAAATCGAGCTATAGATCTAAAACCGCCAGTCGATAAAGCTCTAATGAACTTCCACGTTGAGCTTACAGAAACCTGTATAGATCTTATGACAAGATATTCATATTCAATGTATTTGGCACGCCCGAAAAGGTCAGAAAACTTATAGTAAAATATTATTAAAAAAAATTTATAACAAAAATTTTAGAAAATTTAATTAGTTAAATAGGTATTCCGCATTTGTAGAATTAAAGATTTATTAACAATTAATGATAAGATAATTTTAATATTTATATTTGCATATACAATATTAAATACATAAAAAATGTATTCCAGACTGTTAGCAACAGATTTTCTTCTTAAAGAAGGCCAGTCCGTCACATGGATAGTTGGAAACAAATTAATTAGCGTGACGACTAGCGGTTGTAGCAACCGAACAATGCGCGGTCCATTGTGTGATAACTGCTGGGCAGCATGCAAAAGTAACGCAGATCAGACACGCTCTAGTCACTCTAGCTTGCTACGTGCCTCCAGCGCTGAAGGTAGTAAGGAGGACAAGCTATCCAGACAGTCATCGGGTGGCCATGCGAGTTCTAGCGCCAATACGGCCGCGAATTCGCCCACAGACGAGAGCAAAAGATTGATGGACGACTCGGACGTTTTCAAAGTTAAGGATTCAATATCTGATACGGTAGATCGAGTGGACCAGCAAATGGAAACTTACAAACTCGAACAAATGATGAACACTGACAAGCAGGAGGAGCATTTACCCTGTGCGTGTTGGTGCCAAGGCTGGGCTGAGATCTATGTAAGAAGACCCACAGGAGATATGTCCTGGATAATGAGAATTCAAAACTCAATACATATGGATACGCCTTACGATTTACCGCTTGATAATATCACAGCGCTTTACATGCCTACATCCGATATGTTACCACAAAAGAGTCAGGACTTAATGTCCGAGTATTCAGAGGATGATATTCTGGTAAAATACGTAAATTATTAACACTAAATACTTAACAATATGTGCGCGAGTCATCATTAATATATATTTAATAATAAAATGTAGGATCTGGCGGAGAAAAATATAGAAACAAATCAACTTGAGGGTGCTAATTTTAACAAAATAGGAGCGTCATTTGCTTCTGGACCGATTGATATTCCAGGCTCTCCAGCACGTCCCAGTCTATCAAAACCAAGTCCTCGCGATAGTCTTGAAAGTTTGGAAGAAGGAGAAGACGGTATAAATGCCATAGTCAGTAAAAACTTTTGTTATAAATTGTAAATGTTATAATTTTATTTTTATATTATCAGAATCAAAAAAATCTCGGAATCCAGTTCGTAGATCGAATTCTAGTCCAGAAATGAGTTCCAATTGGAAGAATCCCTTCCTCAATAAAGATAAACTAAATTCGTTGCAAAATGAAAGAGATGATGTGAATATTGATTCAGAAATTAAATCAGATTCTGATCTTAAGAAACATATAAAAAATGCGTATTCAAAAGATATGAGGTATTTTAAAAATTTTTATCTTACGTTCAGTTATTTATTATATAAAAAAATTAATTTATTTTTGATGCAAATTGCTATAACGCAACATAAACTATTATATTTTTTTAGAGTAAGCTGTGAAGCTATACCTGAGGAGATTTCAGGGATGGGCACAACACCACCCTCAACAGAAAACATTGGCGATCATCCTACCGGACTAGTCTCACAACGATCTTATCCAGGAGCAAGTCAAGTTACGCAGACAATGACCAATACCGTAAGTAATACGAGTAATACCGTGCCTCCATCCCCGACTGCAATCCAGGTTAGTAATGAAATTTCTTTCTCTTTTTTTAAATAAAAGTATTTAACTATATATAATTATTAAATAGCCTCCTACGAATTTATTATCATCGCAATCTCAATTGGGTTCTAAGCCACCTCAGTCTCCTACCAAACTTTATTCGAGACTTACTAATTTAGATGTGAGTCACGGTCGTCAATCATGGATTATTGATTCTAAACCACCGATCGGTCGAAATCTTCTCATTGAAAAGGTTTGGTAATTAATTATTTTCTAATTGCATTATTATATAAATTCTTTTAATATATTAATAATAAAAATTTAAAAATATATCCATTTAGTAAAAATTATTAGGATTTTTATATTAGAATTTAATTACCTTAATGTTCCGTATTATTATTTTATATTAAAATTAATAGCTTAAAGAAGACAAGGCAGATCCGTCCGCTTTGGCTCCTCTTTCATTTCGAGATCGTGGTTACACAATATCTGTAATGAGTCCCGCAAAAATTAGACGAAATAACTCTCCACGTATAAAAGAACCACCAACACAAATGAATTTACCTACCAATAGAAATGGAATCAATCCCAGGTATAATAAATATTTTTAATTATTTTATGACTTTTCTAAATAATGATGTTTTATTAACTGTGACCCATTTACTAATTCTATACTTTACATTTAAAAATAATAATCGTATGCAATACATAGATCATAATTATGAACCTCTCCATGATAAATATCCTATCTACAAAATAGATCAGCTTCTCTAATACTATAGTTGTTAATTTATTTACAAAGTTATAAATGGTTTTCTAAACTGTCCGGAACTTGGATCTAAATTTATATTACGGAATCGGGGACTATGATGGCTTTATCATTAATTAGAAGGAATAGTAATTCAGTGATCCGAATTCAAGTTTCGGCTTCGGTTGATCGACACGCGCCCAGTGTAAAATTTTACATGTCTTTGTTTACAAACACATCGTAGACCTTCGTCATTGATTAGCACCAGTAATTTGTGGCATAACTAGAGCGATGTTAAAGAACATAATAAATAAATTAGAAAAAATACCGAATCGACTTCATATTACAAGTTAATTGAACAGCGTTATTAAATTAAACTGCAGTGTACTAAACTATATTTATCACTGCACTAATATAGTACATTGTGACACAAGGGAGCAAAATAGCTTCGCTTCGCTTGGGCGGCAAACATACCCTTGTCGGAAAACGCCTTTGCTCCCGTGTGTCACATACTATTTTCCCATATGCAGGAGCTTTTTCTTCTTCAAAGAAATGCACAAAAAATTGAATGACAAACTCACAGAATTAAACAATGTCAACCCCCCCCCCTCTCCCATGTGTTAGTCATGCTAATATAGAGCAAGCAGGTATAAAATCTAAAGGTCCAAATGATACTCGCTCTGAAATAAGTTGCCCTACCATAAAATGTAATTCGTTGGGTTTAACAAAAAAAAATAATATTATCGGTTTTCTCTTAAGGTTATACGTGCAATTTACTTGAATTGAATAAAATTAAATTAAATAATTTCCTCTTATTTGGAAATTAATATAGTATGTTAAGAAGAGATGTAGGATTGGGTGGTGGGGGTGCAGGGGGCGAAACCCCCGCCGGGGGCTGGGGGGGCGGAGCCCCCCTTTTCTATAAATAAATAAGACTAATCAATTGAAGATTATAAGTTTGTTAATAATCTACGCTCAAATTAAAATTTTAAAATATTTAATAGCATAATAAATAGAATTTAAAATTAAAACTAATTAAAAAAATATATCGATAATTTTTAATACTTAAAAAACATAAAAATTTTTATAATAAATTTTAGATAGAATAAAAATCTTATTTCATTTTAAAATCTTGAATACCTAACTCAAAGTGCAAAAAAAAGTCGAGCCTGCGGTCGACTGGCGCATATACTCGTAAGTCTAAACATCGTAAATGTTAGATTTTACGCAGGCACGGAAAACTGAGAATCCTACCGGACTACACGATTTCGTTCATTCGCTTTTCCTCCCCAAGGGAGGACTTTGAGTCAGGTGTTCAAGATTTTTAAATAAAATAAGATTTATATTCTATCTGAAATTTATTATAAAAATTCTTATGTTTTTTAAGTATTAAAAATTATCTATATCTTTTTTTTATTTAGTTTTAATTTAAAATTCTATTTGTTATGCTATTAAATTTTTTACAATTTTAATTTAAGTGTAGATTATTTGTAAACTTATAATTTTCCATTGATTAGTCTTATTTATTTTTAGAAAAGGAGGGGCTTCCCCCTTCTCCGACGGGGGCTTCGCCCCCTGCACTTCCATCTCTCGATCCCACATCTCTTCTTAACATACTTTATCAATTTGCAAATAAGAGGAAATCATTTAATTTAATATTTAAATTCAAATTGTAGTGTAAAATTCAAATGTTAAATGTAAATAAATTTCAGGAATAACCTTAAGAGAAAACCAATAATATTATATTTTTTAAATCTAACGAATTACATTTTATGTTACGGCAACTTATTTCGAAGCGAGTATCATCTGCACCTTTAGATATTATACCTGCTCGCTCTATATAAGCATGGCTAACACATGGGAGGGGGGGGGGTTGACATTGTTTAATTCTGTGAGTTTGTCATTCAATTTTTTGTGCATTTCTTTGAAGAAGAAAAAGCTCCTGCATATGGGAAAATTGTATATGACACACGGGAGTAAAGGCATTTTCGGAAGGGAATAATTTGACGCCCTTGCTTCGCTCTGGCGGCAAACATACCCTCGTCGGAAAACGTCTATTGTACTCCCTTATGCCACAATGTGCTATTATTCATTATACACTCCTATTACATTAAAAAAATAAATATATATAAACTATTATAATTATAATGACAGTCAGATTGTCCTTGTTTATGACCACCTTCGTAGACTAATCGGAAATAAAAATTCTTAGTATAGTTGAAAGAAAAATTGTTATTAGCAAAGAATAATCCGATTGTCCCCTAAATAAACTTATATATATATATATATATATATATATATATATATATATATATATATATATCATATTTATTGTTACTGTATCCGCCTGGTCCTAACGTTTCGAGCTCGTTTCGGTTTTTCTTGAGAGACTGAAAAAAATAGTGTGACACGAGGGAGAAAAATAGGCATTGTCCGACAAGGGTATGCTTACCATCCGAAAGAAGCGAGGGTGTAAAATTTTCCGAATCCAAAAATACTATTTTCTCATACGAGAGCGCTTTCTTTCTTTCAAAGAAGTACACAAAAATGGAATTTATTTCAATCTTGTAGTATTAAATTAAATGATTGCCTCGTAATTTGAAATGGGTAAAGTATGTTATGATAACGATGTCGGGCCAGAAGGTGATAGGGATGCCGGGGGGGGGGGGAGTCCTGCCAGGAGTTGGGCGAGAGCAGAGCCTCTCTCCTGTCAATAGAAACAAGAATTATTAATTGAAGATCATAAGTTTATTCTTTTAAACGTTCTTAAAATAAAATTTTTTAAAATTTTATCAGCATAAAAAATAGAATTAGAAATTTATATTAATTTTTAAAACAAGATATAGATAATTTTTAATACTTAAAAATGTTATAAGAATTTTTATAATAAATTTCACATAGAATGTAAATCTTATTTTATTTGAAAATCTCGAATACCTAACTTAAAGTGCAAAATAAAGAATCGAGCCCGCGGTCGAGTGGCTTATATAAGTCCAAATATCGTAAATGCCATAATGTTAGGCAGTCACGGAAAACTGAGAATCCTATCCGACAATACAGTTTCTTTCAGTCGCATTTCCTCCCTAGGGAGGAAAAGTAATATTTTTTCTCTCCAGACAGCTATCGATAATCGTATTTTACGCCCTAAGCACGAGGAAAAAATTATATTTATCATTATTCTATTTCAAGATTAGCTAAAATATGGAATAATCTGTCTGAAACAACTTCTAATGCACTATCCATATCAACATTATAATTTCAAATAAAAAATATAATCGGTTAACAGAAGACATCTACTCTATTTTATATAAAACTTAATAATATTTATTATAACTAAATTATACTACTATAATTTATTTCTTAATTTAATAAATTTTTTAAATTTAATAATTATAGTACTATAATTTATTTATAATTTATTTCTCTAACAATTAAGTAAATTATAGGTCATAAATATATTCTTTAAATATTTTATTAAGAATTGATCCAGTGTACTTATTAATATATTACTTATTAAAACATGCACTTACTTTTCTATAAACTATACCGTTGTTATAAAAAATTTGTGTATTACATTTTAGAGTAACATTTAAACATAAAAGTAATTTCATACTAATACTATGATTTATATAAGCAATTAAATATTTGTATTGCCTACCTACTATGGTATTAATTAAATTTAATAATAAAATATGTTTTCAGTTTTGTGTTTTTACAACTATATCATTCAGCACATTTTGGAACAACAACAGATAAACCTTTATTGGTGCCACAAGCAAATACTCTACTTCAAACTTCTATTACAAATTTAGATAGGATACAACCTTATGAAACCCATAAAATTGGTATATTGTATGTTGGCCCTGGACAAGCCCAAAACGAAATAGAAATTTTGGCCAATGAGCACGGCTCGTTACGTTATGCGCAATTTCTACAAAGTCTAGGTACACTTATAAGGCTTAAGGATGCTGATGAAAGTATTTTTCTTGGCGGACTTGACCGAAATGGTGAAAATGGAAATTTTGCATATATTTGGCAAGATGATGTTACACAAGTAGCATTTCATGTTGCAACTTTAATGCCCACAAAGGCTAGTGATCCTAAATGTACTTCTAAAAAGCAGCACATAGGAAATAATTATGTTACAATTGTATATAATGAAAGCGGTGAACCCTATAATATACAAACTGTGAAGGTAAATATTTAATCTCTTTTAACAGAAAGATAAAGATTATTTTAATGCTTATTTTAAAATGCTTCTTAGGGCCAGTTTAATTATGCTTGCGTTATTATTCAACCTCTTGATCATGGAACTAACCACGTGACAGTGCAAGCGCGTGAGGAGCTTAGTGAACATATTGGACATAGCGAGCCTAAAATTATATCAGATCAAAATCTAGCAATTTTGTCTCGTCAATTGGCTCTTCATGCCAATGTAAATAATTTTTTAAATATTAATTTCATTTTTGTATTGTATTATATAATTTGTACTTATATTTTATAGCTGGCTTCAATGGTTTGCTCATCTTTAAAACAAAAAGATCGTAATCCGTATGCATCCAACTGGTTGGAGCGACTTCGTCACATTAAACGCTTAAGAAAGCGAATTCTGGAAGAACTGTTACGGAAAAATCCAAATGACGATGGAATTAAAAATTCTTTAGAAGAAGAAGATAAATTACGAATTGTAGACGATATTGCTCAGGATTTTACAGACTATACTACTTAACTGACTTGTTTTTTTATATATATATATATGAAGTTAGTTTTAATTTACAAAGTCGTGTATAAAAATCACAAGTACAATAAGGAAATAAATTTATTATTCCAATGTATGTTTCACTGAGTCATGCATTAAATTATTTGTAAATAAATTATATATTTATTGTTTGATCCTTTATCAAGCTTTGCGCATATTTAAGATTTTTTAATATTTAATATAATAAATATGTTTTATAAAAGACTGGTTTTTGAAATATTCTGCAACTATATTACAAAAGAAAATAGATAATAGAAGACAAGCATTCATTGATAATACCTAAAATGCAAAATTAAGTTTTGTCTTTTTTCTTATTGCAATTCTTATAGAATTTTTAAAAAAAATAGAGATAATATTTTGTTTTGAAAATACCAAACGAGATACTCTAATGCATATTTATAATGTTACAATAGAGTTCATAATGTACTTTCAAAAATCATTATAACAGCTATAAACTAGATTTGTATAGAATTTATAAAATTTTTCATGAATATAAATCTGATTAAAATGAAAAAAGTAATTACTAATTAATAACTAATTACTAATTACTAATTATAATTAAAGTAATTATATTAATTACCACATATTTCATTATCATTTTTAATTTTAAAATTCCTTTCAATTTAGCGGAAGCCCACATTTGTCCAATCTGGTCCAATACCTGCCAATACTGCAGGTTCATTGACTACAGTTTGACCGGTTGGACAAGATTTTATGCTCAAAAGTGACAACGAGTAACTAACAATGACCATCAATTTCTCAATCGTAGCATGATTTATAGACAATATACAGTAGATTAGTAGAGATTATCAAATTTAATTAAGCAATGATGCATACATCTTTGTATTGTTTACTTATTCGTTAATAAGTATAGATATAGGTATTATTATCTCAATTTAACAGATAGAGTTAAGAGAAATAGAAGGCTTCAACATACTTTAAAAATATATATCTATAATAATATCTACTACCTGCTACTACCTATATGTTATTTTCATTAGCTTTAAACTAAGAATGTTGAAATTGTTTTTTTTTATGTGTTTATTAATAAATAAGATTTATTGTGGTCCAGAAGAAAAGGAGGGAGTTAAGTATGCTGATAAATGTGAAGGTTAGTTTGTATATTGGAAAAAGATAATTTAAAGTATCATTTATATATTTCTTTTGTTTTATCAGTTTGTAAAGTAGTAGCTACTGAACTTGAAGCGAAACTTGATGAAACAGGAAGAACCAATGATATTTTAGAAATCGGATATTCTATAGATGATGTTGCTCCAAAAAAAAGAAAAGAATATAAGAAATCGTAAATATTTTTTTTTAAATTATTAAAATTGTCCAATTTGATAAATTAATTTTAATTTTATGTCTAGGGAGCTGCGATTAATAGAATCATTAGATAATGTATGTGATAAAATTTTAGAATATAATATACATAAGGAAAGAACAGACAGTACAAGATTTGCAAAAGGCATGAGTCAAACATTTAAAACTCTACATGGTCTTGTGTATGTTAAATAAATATATAAGTGTTGTCTTATTTTTTTAAGTAGTATTTATAATATTTTAAATTTATAGAGATAAAGGAGTCAAAGTCGAATTGGGGATTCCTTATGAATTATGGGATAAGCCTTCAGTTGAGATAACAACATTAAAATCTCAATGTGAAAACTTAATAGAAAATCATGAATCAGATATCGAAGATTGGTACTTCAATCATCAAGGAAATATTGCTTTAACAAAGTATTAATTTTTGTAAAATTGTTTACTTGTTTATTTCTATTTTAACTGTAATTTACTTTATTTTCATTTCTTTTAGATTTTTGTGTTTGGAACGTGCTTTAACAGAAAATGAGAGTTTTTGCTTTAAAGAAAAAGGAGATACTGCAGAAATGGATGTATCAGAAAGTACAGAAAATATCAAGAAATCTGAAAAAAGTATACAAGATGAATTGTAAATAACTTGAGCATTGAAATGCTGAAAAATTTTTAATTTTACTTATTAGATTTTTATATCCGAAGATTTTGTTACAGCCATTTGTGTATTATTTTAATCAGTCCTTAACTATTATTATAAGTTTTTATATAGGTTTTAATATTTTGTAATAATACATACAATGTAAATATTATGTCAGCCATTCCATTTTGAAATTTATTTATTAAGATCTAAATGTCAATAACAATCAAGACACAATAAATGTTTTTTTAAATTTTCTTTACTCTAAAAATATTTTACTATCTACCTAAGTTGAAGCTGGAGCTTTTTTTTTCTTAACATCATCTAAATTCCAAATTCTTTTACCTCTTAATTCTTTTAATCTTCGATATTCTTCTTTGAAATCTAAATGTTCATCTCGGAAAAGTCCATATGCTCGTAAATGTGTCATTAATTCGTGAGTTTCTCTAAGCCTTGGATAATATTCAACAACTTCAGATCTTTTGTTTACAGGTTTTTCACTGAATAGTTTTACAACTTTCATTGATTTATTATTAGTAGTTCTAACTACTTCTCCAAATATTTTATTACTTAATTGATTAATACGCTTAGCATAATTACTTCCATTATTTAGAAGAACCTGGTACTTACTCATTCTTTAAAATTTTATTTATGAAATTTCGTACAGTTTAATAAATTAAACTAGACTTTGAGGTTAGATATTCTCAAGCAAGATATTCTTATGTTATTGGGCGATATAAATAGTCAAATTAATTTAAAGACCTAAAAAATAAAATAAAAGGTAATTAATTATAATTAATTTAAAATTAACATTTCAAACATTACTTGAAAACTGCGATGATATGATTTGTAATCATTTACTGTAGTTATCAATGATTCTATATTTTCAGAAGTAACTGGCTCTGGCTAGTGGCTACAGCCGGCTATATCCCTGTATATTTACCTGTATCACATTGCTATGTTGCTGTCATCAGATCATCACTCATGACGTGCTCATGACTACATGACCAGACATGATCATGCGAATATTTTACCGTAGCTGACCGTAGTTTCCTACAGCCAGAGATAATTGGCTACAGCTGGCTACAGTCTGCTATTGTCTGCTATTGCAATAAACAGAGATAAGCGCACACGCAGCAGGCCCAAGTCCTCTTACATACGCCCACCATACGCTTTACATACGGCTTATACACTGTGCAACCCTTAGCGCTTCACCTATGTATAGCGGGGAGAGCGACCGCTACGCTACTACCAGAGAGAATAAGGGTAAGATCTGGTAAGATAAACCCTTATTATCTCTGCTACTACCTGCTCACTATCCTCCGGTAGCGTGTCAGCGGCACGTGCAAACACTCACGATCCGCGCTGTGTACTAGTCTGATACCAGCTATATGTACCACCAGGTATCACTTTTTGACTCTCTCCCAGCAGGTACCGTACAAGCAAATCGACTGTAGCTTCTTACCTGTTCTTATTTTGTACGTCGTACTTCGCTTTAGAATCAAATATAGTCCAACCACGATGACTCTATTTACAGTATCGCGTCCAGTATTATATAAAAATATTATAACAACTTCATTATTGTAATAAATTTAGTAATTAATAACATCATGAAAAGAAAAATTTTCATAAAAATATTAGAAATACCTAAATTAACTTATTTGTAATACTCTTAAATGCCTGAGAGATAATTTGAAATATTTCCATATAAAATCATAAAATACATTAGCTAATAACCTAAAATACATCCAAAATATTTAAAAATTTTTAAAAATTCTAATGCTTGTACAGCGTGTACTTTCAACTTTTTTCCAGTGCATAATGACTGGTACATGAGACAAAATTTTTTGTGTAAATGATAGTTTTTACTAAATGTTTTGGAGATTTGGCTAGACAGAACTATTTATTAGCGTACTTTTGTTTTCAAACCAATACTTATTTTTAGCTTGCCGAAAGGTTTTAGCGTGCATTTACTAAATTTTTTCATTAGTAATTGTAGAAATATTTATTTCTTTTAAAAATATCTCTTAGACATGATCCTGATAAATGGCATGCATATTAGCAGATTCATATAACTGAAAATCTGGAAATGTTTGCGATGAATTAGCGGCAAAATCTATGTCTTATGTTTCTCAGGCAGGGGAAAATATTACAAATATAGTGATTTAAGTATTTCTAAAATATTTAGAAGAACTTATCTTTTCATTATGTTATTAATTACTAAACATATTACAATCGTTTCACTCTGGTTTCAGTGTTGCAGCTGGTCTTGCAGTTGGTTTCATGCACAGAATCATATCTGATCATATCATTGTATATTAGGCACACATTTAACCCGCTTGTATTCAAGTCACTATTCAAAATTCTAACTACGCCCTCACTCAAACTTGATTCACCAATTTAAATCGTACTTTAATCTATTTCTTTATCTCACATTCACTGATTTTAATATTTAAAAAAAAAAATTATTTATTTTCTCCAATTACTTTATTTTAATATTGCGCGTGGATGCATGATTCCAAAGATTCAGGATTTGTCGTACATAACCGTCATATATAGCGATTTAACATTTGAATATCTCATATGACACTATAAAGTAAAGTATGTGAAAGGTTTCACGCAATATAGCGTAATAATTGTACCTTTGTTTGAGAATCTGAGCATAGTTAAGGTATTAGCAAGGTGATACGGTTTTTCGAAATGCTTCATATAGAATTCACCACCCACTGATTTTTTGAGTATGGAATTTGCATATACTTCATGTACCCAATTTGCCTTTAATTTTTTTCTCGAAATAATTAATTACATATAGTAAAGACAGTATTTATCTACTCCAGCTTTTCAAAAACTCGCCAATCCTCCAGATACAATACATAAATACAAGTACAAGTAAATACAAGTACATAATTTAATAAAGATTTTATGTTATTCCTTTATTTAAAATTATAAGAAAAGTAAAAAATAAAATTTCGAGACTATACTTACAAATAAACAGTAATTGATTAAGAAGCGCAGTCACGTAACGAAGATAAGTATATTATACATTTACAACGATCTTCAGTCATTACGTATATATTTAATGACTTTATTGCTTTATTTATTGATATAATTCCTTATCATTAAAAAATAACCGATTAAACTCACTATTCTCATGGTTAACGTTAAGATGGTTTGGGCCCAAGTTGGATCTTATTATTTTGACGCAATTTGCGGTTCATCGAAGTTTTATGTTTATTGTGACGCAAAATGGTTCTGTTTTTGCAATAGTGAGTTTGCCATTATTGAAAGATTAAGACGGATTATATAATTTGTAGAGTTATGAAAGTGTACAATATGTTCTAGGTTTATTAAAGGATAGGTATGTCTATAGCAGGATGAGGGTTGGGTGTGGAGTTTAATTATTTTAATAAAAAGAAATAGGATTAATTTGAATGTTCCCAGAGTGATATCTGGCCTCCGCTTGTGGTTTTTGGTAGGGAGTCTGATGTTTTCCGTCACATATAAGCGTATTTATCAAAAATACGCATTATTTGTCAAAAAAAAACATGCACGAGTTCACGTATTCATTAGTGTATTCTATCAATGTATGCAAAGTGCCATATAAATCGGTGAATGGCACTTGGTTATATTATAGAAGTTACTTTATGTTTTGTCAGCTGGTCTCAATGTACCACCAGCATAGTAATTGGTTTAGTATATATTTTTTCTTGAATTAATTAATTATTAAGACATATAATATTATAATAAGCTTGGTATCAGACACCTTGACTATACAAAATGACCCAATGGCATACAGCACACGGTATGAACAGGATAATAAATCTACCTAGTAGGAATTAAGCATGATAGATATAGGATGGGAAGCAGGAACAGGAACAGGAAACGCAGCAATCATTCAGCCGCACACACATACACACACAAACATAGTTTTGCGATATTTCAACGTATATTATATAAACTATATTCACTACTGATATATAAGTCACATTGATAAGCGAATGATATAGCAAATGCTGATGAAACACGCTTCGTGGTAAGTTTATCAAAAATTTCTCTTGCCCATTTTATAATTATATTATCTGTAAATAATATATTTATATATTATTATTTATTATCTGTTAAAAATAATTAAAAATTCTTTATATATTGAAATTATTAAAAAGTTCATGCAATATAATATATCTATCTTACACGTTATCGATTTTTTTTAGTTATAATGAAAAACTATTATAATTTGATATAATACACAAGTTGAATAAAATCTATATACATTAACATTTATTTAAGCACAAACGACGAAGCATTCTATTTATTTTGAATTAATTATTTTATTAAATAATAAATTTAACCGAAATTGTAATTTATAGATATATTTATATTAACATGAATGTAATATATATCATACAGAGCCATTATAATCACATATTAAAATCATATAAAATATAATTGCCAAAATTGTCAAATAGCATACTTCGAGATTAATGCACTAATGCGATTTAAAAAGTGCATATAGAATCAACATATAATTAAATCTATTATACAAGAATATTATTTGAAATTTAATTAATTTTATAACGTCTTTTTATTCCAATTAACATTCATAATTTTTATAGGATACAATAAAATCTAACGTACATCATTCCATAATATATTCACTTCGTTAAAGTATAATTTTCTATGTATATCTATAAGTTTCTTAAAAATTTTATATAATAATTATAAGTATATAAGGCATGTATATAGCATATATATTTATAGGTGCAATCAATATAATTCACAGAAGTACTTTTGATCTACACCCGTTTTTATATGCATCAGTTATTCAATAATTCATCAAGTATAAATTCTATATATATATATTATGTATAAAATTTAAAAATCTTAGGAAACATTCGAAAAGAATGTGCGTCGTTGCAAATTACCACGATAATTCATTTGGTAATATTTATATATTATTGTTGATGTTACAGTGTCAAATTCATTTGGTTAATCAGCATTAAACGTATATAGTAACGGATAATTAATATAATATATATTTATGATTTCTACACGGTGCAGGTAAGTGAAATTTGATATAGCTGTATATGCACCGCATAATTAACCGTAGTTTTAATTATTTTAAATAATTCGAACTAATATAGTCGATCGGACGAATCGTATTTCACTTTACGTATATAAATAATGTATACTCTCTCGTTAGGGGCCAAAGAAAAAAAGAATTAAGAAAACTAATTCATTATAGCATCAGTCAGGTTCGTGGTCAGGTTTACGCACATATTTTATAATACTGTACCAGTTCTAAAAGAAGTTAATACTACGACGTATGTTATAACACTGATACTTTCTCGATTATTCAGTTTTCAAAAATATGTTTATGCTTTTTATTTCTTCTAATTTATAATGGTAATATACGTGCTTTCGTGTATAAGAAAAATAAACTTAGTCGGGAACAATTATGTAGAAATAATAATTCTATGAATATATAAAAAAAAAAATTTGTTTTCTCTATTTAATAAATAATGCGAAAACATTTTAGCTTTAGTAATCACCAGTTTGGGGTTCTTTTTTTCATGGCATTCAGTACGCAATAACATGACATATAACAAAATACACTTATAAATATAAGTATAACGCACTTTTAACGCACAATATATGATGCTTCGAGCCTACGATCTCTGACTCGAGTAAATGGCAATGGGGATTTTATATAGATATACGTTTCATAATGTATAAACGACAAGCGCTAAATTATGTGCCTTATTAAAAATTCGCCAATCCATTATTCTCCATGAAAATGTAGATTTGAACGAAGAATTGATAAAATTCCAGGCACGAGCCGTATGTAAAAATCGATCGACATCGTCGCTAAGCACCGACGTACGCGCGCCGAAGAAACGTCTTTTATGGATTAACGAATTTTACAGTGGTCCGCTTAACCGTCAAGACGTGCGAATTTCTCTAATGCATTAGCTAACATTACAGTAATCTCCGTGATAATATTATATACATTTCCCATTTACGTATTAATCCTCTCGTATTCACATATTTATGTATAATAAACGTTACGTCGAAAAGCGTGCGTACAACCAATGATGTATAGTGAAATCTTGAGCTGGTTGGCTCTTGCTGTATCTACTATGATATATTTAAATATCGGACTAAAAAGTCTACTGAAAATTATTGTTTGCTTGAATTATATCTACAGAAAAGCAATATATTAATATATGTGTGTGTGTGTGTGTGTGTGTGTGTGTTGTGTATCTACGTACATATGATAATCTCTGCATATTTTAATACGGAATAACGCATTAAAATTTATACATGCTGCTCTATTTCTATTGTCTTACAATGTAATGTATATCGTGTGTATATATACACTGGTGGAAAATAATTTACGAATCAATAACGGGAGTATCGTAAATACGCGCGCTGCGATATAATTTGTAAAAAAAAAAAAAAAAAACAAAACAAAAAAATTATTTCCATAAGTTAAAATATAAAATCATAATTATATTATTGAAAACTGTTATATGTATATATGCACGCGTTCCCTTGAGAGTTTTTCGCTAATCAATTTCCTTCTTCGATATTTATTATTATTATTATTTTTTTTCATCTTCATTCTTATCCCGCCCCTTCTCCTCCAGGCGCGTTGAAAATAACGATTATCGGCCGGCTTCAAGCGGACGAGCCCGTCGTGCCGCTGGGCGCCTTTTCCGATTTCTTGCAGCCGACCTGCTCGGCCTCCAGTACCGTGTCAGGCAGTCTCGTGCCGAGAGTCTCGGGGAAGGTCAGCGACAGTAGGCCAGCGGTGAGGCTCATGCTGCCGAAGAGTATGAGCGGTAGTCCCTCGTAGATGTATTTCGCCTATATTGACAAACGTATTAAATGCTTGTCGTTTTACGATGTAATTTTAATCTTATTATTGTATATATAACTTTGATAAACGAACTGCATTTATAGATGGCTTTGACGGATTCTAAAAGCCGTGCGAAAGGATTTCGAGAAAAGCCGTGCTACCTTTCAGAAAGTATTGAGTGAAAAATTATTATATTGTGTATAAAAAGTTCATGTGTCCGCTTTTCGTGAATGGATTCTGAAAAGAAAAAAAAAGTCGGCCGGTTTTTTTAAAATCCATTCAGCACGTCTCGTTTTGAATATGATTCTCGATGAGCCGTCCTTTGTCCTTTCATTAATTCTTTCATAACATTTTTTCACAATTCTTTTGCGAATATTCTTTCAGAAACAATTCTTGTTTCCTTTCTGTGAATCCTTGATATTATTTCAGGGATAGATCAGCGAATAGGTTATTTTTCATAATTGCAACGTTTGTCATCAAATATAGGAGAGAGAGAGAGAGAGAGAGAGAGGAGAGAGAGAGAGAGAGAGAGAGAGAGAGAGAGAGAGAGATATTTCAAGAAGTTGCCTCAGATTTTAAGGAATTCGATTTTCGCGATAATCGTACGCATCTAATAAAATTAGATAATATAATTTTACATGACTACAATCTTAGGTTGGCAGCTTTAGCAGACTATATATTACATAAAACTGTACCACACGATCTTAAATAATGTTTAAATTATATTTTCCGTTATCTCGGCAATATTGTTAATTTTTTTTTTTTTTAATCGAGCATTACGAAAAAATATTCATTACTATTTCAAGTACGACAAGGCTTTGTGCATTTCAAAATGCATAAGACGTTAAATAGCGCACATCTCGAAAACGAAGTATATTAATCCGTCATGAAAGTAAGCCCAATTAAGTAGGAAAATTTTTACAAATTGAAATAAATCCGAGTGTACTTACCAGCAAGGGCGTCTGCGGCGCTAAAATAGAGCCGATGCGCCCTGTCATACTGCAGATGCCGAGCAACGAGTGCCTCAGAGTCGTTGGGAAAAGTTCGGTTGTATATACGTATGAGGTGGAGAAAGCCATGGTTATACATCCTTTGCCGCAGATGTACAATATAAGAGCGATAGTTGGCCACACTCCTATCAAAACAAAGAACAAAAAAAATAACAAAGACTTATTTAAATAAGATAAAAATTATGATTTAAAAAAAAATGCTCAATAAAAATTTTTATCGGTAAAATGTCATCAATCGTAACAAAACATCAACGACTGACAAAATTAAAAATACACTGGACAGACGGTGTAATATTTATTGGTAAAGACGTCACCGTTTCTTAGCAGTCAATCCATTATCAACGATTCCAATTCAGAGAGAATGTCTAGAATTGCGCGCGCGCGCACACACACACACACACACACACACACACACACACACAAAATAGATTACCGTGATCTATTTTCGGCAGGAACTGAATGGCGAGGCAGAAGACCCCGCTCAGTATGAAGGCGCCGCAGAGGGTGGCCTTGCGCCCGGCGCTGTTAAGCAGCGGGAATACGAGGATGTTGCCCGGTATCTCGACGGCCGTCACCAGGATGAAGTTCACGTACTTGTTGCCGGCGAACTCGGTCGAGTTCAGCGACAGGCCGTAATAGACGAACGTGTTGGTCAGCCAGCAGAACGAGCAGATCAGCAGTCGCAGCAGGATCTTGGGACTCTTGCGGATCTGCACGAGGCGGTGCTCCTCCCTCGCGCCCTTACTGTCAGCCGAGCCGTCCTCCTTCGATTTCTCCCCGGCGTCGTTACTCTGTCGAGTGTCCATATATATATATATATATTTGGTTTTGTCGTTTAATTTACGTGATTTGCTTAGTCAATTATTATATGGAAAATTTAATTTTTCCTCTTATTATTTTTATTTTATTTTATTTTTTAACGTATTTCTACTCTTAGTAGTAATTTTAACTGCAGATTTTAAGGGGATGATTATAAACGAGGGCAGGCTGTCTATCGTTATATAATTAAAACTGTGGGACCGATAAAAGTATTTGTTAACATAGTTATATTAAAAGGTTGTATAATGTTTGTGTAGTAAGAGCAAGGCGATCAATCTCGAGATCGATTTCATGCAAAGATTGAATTTCTTCATGTGCATTATACTAATGATAACTTTCAATAAACTTTTAGAGTAAATATATAATCTTACAGTAAATAAATTTTAAATACTTTAATAAAAACTGAAAATAACGAAAAATTCGACATTGATTTGTGAAATAGTCTGTAAAATTGTTAATCATGTACTAGTTTCTACTACTAATGAATTATTAAAATTTACACGTATTTGTATCTATTTGAAATGCGCGCATTCGAACATGCAAAATAATCATTGTCATAGGATCAATAATCATTGTCTGATGGCGCGCTTTGGAAATTGGAAATGAAATTGATAAATATAGTTGTCTAACGAAAATTTTTTCGTTTCACGCCTGTAAAATTCATTACTGCACGATTCAGATCATCGCTCAAATCAAATATTTCATCCTGAACTACATACTTAAGGATAATGGATACTTAGAATGTGCATTGAATACTCTTATGAATATATATAGTAAAAATATCCCGTAATTACTTGCAATTAAAAAGCAATAATAATGCGTATATCATTATACCAATGATCCTTGACTTACCGCGTTGTTTTTCTCATCATTGGCATTCTTCAGCTCTAAGAAAGCCTCCTCGCTGAGATCGATATTGTTTACGCGGGCCATTTTCCGATAGACTTTCTCGGCCCTGTCGCGTTTATCATTGGCTAAGAGCCATCTAAACAAAAATTTAACCATTTTCAGTCACTCTTTTTATATTACTTTATAATCTATGTGTTGATAAAATTTATAATGACGCCGCCATTAATATATGCTATTATCTACTTATATGTTATATACAAGTTTCTTCATTATAAGTGACATATATATATATGTTTTATAGGAATCTATAATATTAATAAGATGTACTTTGGTCTGCATCAGATTTTTTCAAAAGCATAAAATACAGTGTGAAAGTCAGTCCAAATACAAGGAAAATACTCGAATTATATATATTCTAAAAGGTTTTGAATTTTTTCATATATATATATATAGCAAACAGCGCATACCTCACGGACTCGGGCAATATGAACATGAGCAAAATAACAAGTAGACCGGGGCCGTAAATGACTCTCATCAGCGTCCTCCAGTTCTTCACCCACATCGCGGCCAATCCAAGCCACATTTCCCCAATTGCGTAAATGCACGATATAACGGTGCTTCCTAAGATTCTCTTCTCGACACCGGTCATTTCCATGGCTGTAATATCAAAGTGGTATTCATTGTAATGTGCGTAAAATTGAGATCTACAGTGAGAGAAAAGACGAGTTTTGATGCAATACCATTGATAATTTAAAAGGAGATTTTTATTTGTTATTTTGAGCTGAAATATAATATATTCTATATAGCCGTGATATTATACAGTTTGTTGCTTTTCTTGGCCTGATTGCAGAAATAATATATATATATATATATATATATATATATATATATATATATATATATATATATATAATATACATATATACCCACCTGTAGGAAGATATATATGTATACGTATGTATAACTTTATTCATTGCTTAATCTCGAAAGAGGAGGCCAAGTCTACTACGACTATTAACACAAACGTCTCGTAGCGACTCTCTGTATTTTTCTAAAGTACCCTCGCGCGCACTTCTATGTATCGGATCCAATTAAAATTCAGCGAGATCAGCGCGCCGCCGTTATTGCCCGGCGCCGGCGGCAACGATCCCAATTACAATTAGACATATGAGAGCGCGCCCGGTCGCGCATTATATTTATGCAGATTTCAATCAATGAGCCAAGCTCCAAGCCGGCGCCTCGTGAACGAACCGTTTATTCATGCGCAATATATATATATATATAGGCGAAACGGCAGCACGGCCCGCTGGAATTCCCTACATATGCACACATATAATGTATATCATATACCGTAGATAAAGCCGGCGCTGTAGATCCCAGCCGCGAAGCAGGCGTCGATGAACTCGAAAGCGATGAACATCCAGTAGTTGACGGAGAACGAGTGAATGAGGCCGCTGAGGCCCGCGAGGAAGGTGATCGACGTCAGTAGAGTCCTTCTGCCGTATCTGCGATAGGGGGAAAAGAAAAATTACGAGACTCGAGATTATTCGCTATTCCGTGGCAATGGGGTAGGGGGTCGTATCGCGGGATTTGCCGTTACTGTGTAGAAAGATTCGTATAAATTTCACGTATGTATAATGCATTACTTGTCGGACAGAGTTGAGGCGAATGTCAAGCCGATCAGCTGTCCCACGTTGTTTATCGTGCCGACGAGGGTGAGCTTCCATCGATTTGCGTCGCAGGTTATACCCCACTGTGGAAAAAGTTACGATACGTGCATGAGGCTTGAATTTTTTGTTTTTTTATTTTTTAGTTTCTTTCTTATTTTTATTTTCAGGTTTTCTGCTTTACACCTGGTTACGCACAAAAATTGTTAGTGCCAATATTATCTCTCATATATATATAATGAAACTTTAATACTGATGCGTATACATGTATGTATTAGAATTACCTATTTTATTAGTTGCCTTTTAACTGTATAGAAGCTTCAATCAAGACAGATTATAAGCTGAATAAAGGGTTCCACTCAGGATTTATTTCATCGTACAGAATTTCTATACAGTTGAGTTGAATTTGATAAAAAGTAGGAGTTCATATATACGTATTTATACGTTTTTCATCGAATGTAAGCTAAGAAGATCGTCTCGTGCACACAGATGTCCGAAAATTTTATAGAAACTTCAAGGGTTGCTCTTTGAAAAGCCAAATTTATTATTTCTTCATTGAAATTTTTTTTTTATACGAATATGGATATTTTTGTTAAAAAAACTTTAATTTTTTAATTAATTGTTCGTATAAATGGAAAAAAACATTCGTTTTCCGACTTTTTGATTACTCGTTTATTATTCTGAAATGAAAATCATTTTAAAGATAGTTCATTTACCTTGCGTATTCATCACATTGATTTTATATAGCATTTAGATTTCAATAACTTTAAAAATAAGCTTTTATCACGTCATTCTATAGAATTTTTCATTTATAGATCATCTATAGAAAATTAGATGGTTCGATATTAAAACAATACGAAATGACTAATAATAAATCAGTTCTATATGTATATGTTTCACAATGTTATAGACAGAACGATAAGTGGCACGAAATCGCGAAGAGAAGAACATTTTTTTTTTACATTTTGTTAAATATGTAATTAAAAAAAATTCTTATTCTTGTATAGACTACAATAAATATACTTTAAAATAATATAATAAAAAGTATTTTCACAAGCATATTGTCGAAGTTTGCGTTAATTTTTGACGCGACCACGATTATCGCGATTGTGGCACCCCAAAAATATTCCAGTAAAAACGTTAAAAAGCTCTGTGTAAGTCTTAAAAATTTATTTTAAAACCCATATGTGACTCCTTCGGGTTCACAACAACGCTCTGTATACGATTGTCATTCTCTCTTTCTTTTTTTGTTAGCCATATCTCTCTTTAGCGCTCGATTAAGAGCGTGTACCTTCCCATATATAAATACACACATACGTGACATATATATATATATTTACCTCGTTGTGAATCGTCACCTCGGCGGGATCGTAGACCCAGGCGTCGCAGGCGATGGTCTTGTTCCTGTCGAAGAATCCGGGATCCGTGCAGCGATCGCCGGACGGGGTCCGCGGGCTCGCCGCCGAGCCCGCGGCCGGCGCGTAGCGCATGCAATTCTTCTCGGGCAGGGAATTGTTTAGCCAGGGCAGGCCGGCTAACGTGGTGTTGCTCGGATCCTCGCATTCCGGCACAGCGCACCTGCGCGAGGTTCAAACAGCGATGAATCAACGTGCGCGCGGTGCGCTCATGTATATATATATATATATATATATATATATATATATATATATATATAGTCATTTTAATTAATGTTTATTCTATAATCTTTTTTTTTTTACTAGAGAAGTGCGCGATCGTGAGTCGCGCGAACGTTCTCGCGTAGTATTTTTTTCTTTGTCTGATTATACAAGGCCGAAGTTGAAGAAATTGGACGTTAAAAAATCGAAGCGGGAAGGTGTGCGAAAAAATAGGATCCTTTGATTTTATTAAGAACGTTATGAATATATATATTATCTCAAAAACTATAAATCAAAGACGAATTTTGCCTGACTAGTGATTATTCTATATAAATATATTTTAAATTTATATATTATAAGTGATTGTTAAATTTTATGTAGCATTATCAGAATACTTAAATGATACTTGTCCTGTTTAAATTACATTTATATTAGAAATTATTAAAAATAAAAAAACATTATTCCCGACGTAATTAAAAAGAAAATCACGATGTAACAACGCGAAGAAACTCAAATTTCTCTAGAAACAATTGAATTTTAATCCAGGAAAATCCTACAACTGTACAATATACATATTTCATATAATATGTCGCGATATTCCGTAATGCCATGTAGACCGTAGTAGATTATAATTGTTGCACGAAATAAAAGAAAAAAATGTCGCATACATTGTATGTATACGTTACGTAAACTTTTCATCCTTGGAAAAATAATAAAAAAAAAAGAAGCAATTTGAGAGTACATAATGAAATAAATTAAAGTTTATTTGTAATGGATAATCAATTAGGTGCTAAAAAAGATTTGCCAAATCAATGAGGTGTGTATAACTTATACGAAGAACGCGCATAATTTAACGAAAAAATTTAACGAAAAATAATGAACTTGAAATATTTTGTATTAAGAGAAAAAAAAATACGCAATCTTCGCAGCTATAAATATATATAATACGTCAACCATCAATATTCTTCATTCATATGCACATGAAGCTTCTCTCTCTCTCTCTCTCTCTCTCTCTCTCTCTCGCTCTCTTTCTAAACAGCTGTTTATTTCAATCACTTCCTAAATATATATATACTCACACACATATATTATTTTATACATACCTGTATTTGACTTCGCCGGCTGTGAAGACATAGTCAAGCGTGAATCCCGCCGACAGAATTAATGGCAGCGTGATCAGCAGGTAGATGGTTAGTTGGTACTTGCCGAATGCCTCGATGTCCTGCATCTTGGCCTCTCTCATTTATCTATATATGTGCAGAATATCTCAATAGATATACAACTCCGACTTGTTGATATGTATATATAGTCACCCTAGCCGTTGCGCAGACAGCCACCTGCGAAAGCCGCGCACCTTATTATTTGTATGTATATATATATATATATATATATATATATATATATATATATATATATATATATATATATAGTTATACATGTGTGTATGTATATGTATATATGTGCGCCATGACGCAAAACCTAAAATATATATATACAGATACGCGCATACAAGCGGGCACAACCAACCCCCGGATCTCCGGAACACTCACACAAATTCGTCGCCCGTATTATAATGGCGCACGCGTACGGCGAGCTTTCGGACCAGCGACGAGGACATTGCCATAGAACCCGACGACCATTTACTATTTAAGATATACACGAAAACTTCGTATGTATACACGAAATCGACGCAGCACCGTTATGTCGCCGACTCGTGAGCGGACTATTTGTATGTACACAGAGATTGTTCACCTGTGCGCAAGCATCGATTTCTCGGCTCGCTAGCACCCCCCTGCGGATACGTGTATATGTACGTACGGCCCACGCGCCGTGCTAACTCGATGCCACCCCACACCCCCAATTTCATGCTCCACTCCTAGATATATATATATATATATATATATATATATATATATATATATATATATATATACATATAATATCCAAAGACGTTGTTTCATATACCATTAGTATTAGGAGCTAGATTAGGAGTGAAGTAAATATGATTTTTTTTTCGTTGAATTCGATATATATATATATATATATATATATATATATATATATATATATTGTTATATAAGTAATAAATAAATAACGTATAATAATTTGAGAAAACACCTGACTTATATTAATATCGATATTTTTTCAATGTAAAAACTAGATCAAAACTTATAATCGTTCGATTCACAGAGGACTAAAATAAATTTTTTCCCGCACTCGGGGCGCAAAATACGATTTTCTGCAGCTGTTTAGAGGGAGCAAAATACTACTTTTCCTCCCTAAGGAGGAAAAGTGTTTATGGCCGCTTCCTGACCAATCAGAAAGTAGGATTTTACTTTTCCTCCCTCGAGTTTGAATGAACAAAACCGTGTAGTCCGGTAGGATTCTCAGTTTTCCGTGCCTGCGTAAAATCTAGCAGTTACGATGTTTAGAATTATGTTTAAACTTATTTCAGAGCGAATTTAAAATTCTATTTATTATGTATTAAATATTTTAAAATTTTAATTTGAGCATTTTAACAAACTTATAATCTTCAATTGATTAGTCTTATTTATTTATAGAAAAGGGGGGCCCGCCCCCCAACCCCCGGCGGGGGTTCACCCCCTGACCCCCACCACCCAATTACATTCTTCTTAACATACTATATTAATTTCCAAATAAGAGGAAATTATTTAATTTAATTTTATTCTTCAAGTAAATTGCACGTTCTAAGAAAAAACCGATAATATTATTTTTTTTAAACCCAACGAATAATTTTATGTTAGGGCATTATTTCAGAGCGAGTATCATTTGGACCTTCAGATTTTATACCTCTTTGTTCTATCTAAGCATGACTAACACATGGGAGGGGGGGGTTGACATTGTTTAATTCTGTAAGTTTGCCGTTCAATTTTTTGTGCATTTCTTTGAAGAAAAAGCTCCCGCGTATGGGAAATGTACTATTTTCCTTTTTTGCGATACACAAGTGCGATGGTTATATTTTTTTCGCAGAAGGTTTTAAAGTACTGTTTAGGAAAGTGATTATTTATACGTAAGTACAGTTTCCAACGAACAAATACATCATGTATATACTATCATAGCATATTATAAAACACGTGAAAACAAAAATTCTACATATATATATATATCAAGTATCGAAGTTGCCCCGCACTTAGATTATGAATCTAATCAGACAAATATAGTTTCATTCCGCGCGCGCCTTGTCCGCAATCTTTTGCATGCCTGTAATATTTATTTCGCGTTATCTTTGTCTCTCTCTCTCTCTCTCTCTCTCTCTCTCTTTTTTTTCTTTTTCTCTTTCATTAGATCGAAAGCTTTAGTGTAAGTATGAAAAAGCAGCATATTGGTCACAATGAACGCGGCATAATAAGCGCGCATAATTAATCATTGTTTATAAAATGCCCATTCAAAACGCTGTCTTCCTTTCATGAGAATAGATTGCCACGTTTTGTGAACTAAAGCTATATCAGCCAATGATCGATTGATTAAATATCGAACTGTACATATTCGAAGCAGACGAATAATGTGTTTGATGTTATACATAGAATTTATTTTTTCCAAACGTAACCAATATAATTATTTAAATTTAATTAACTCAAAGTAGAAAATGAAAGTAAATAAGTTTTTTAACTCCTGCATTTTTAGATTATGTTCTTAGCATAAATATTATATATTATCTTTAATTTATACGAAAACTAATAAAGAGTATGACCCAAATTGATAAATATATGTATATTAGTACATCAAGTTCTCATTCTATTTCGTGTCATTGTTCCGAAAACAATTTAATACGTGATCACGGATATTCGAATTTGACTTACACGAGTATATACAGGTGACCGTGTAAAAAAAAAATTATCTATCCTCTCTAATTAAAAAAAAGACTAAAAACCAGATTACTTCGAGGAAGTGACATTCTCGTCACACGCAAATCAGTGAATATTCACGATTTTATCGAAGCTACACTTCGTAAATGGTAGTATGAATATATTAAACGATTTAGTCGCGGAAATCTTGGCATTCTTCCCCATATATCATATAGCCATGTGATTTAGTGGATATATATATATATATATATATATATATATATATATATATATATATATATATTCACACTTATCGAAGTAGAAGCATTGTTTTTTATACTAATATCATGATTTTTTGTTTTTTTTTTTAACAAGCAAAGAACAATTGAATTATAACAAGAATTAATCGTGTCATTGACATAAACTATATATATATATATATATATATATATATATATATATATATATAAATAAATATGTAATTCTACATGAGCCACATGCGCGCATTGAATATTTCCCATTCGTCACGCACGCCGACGAAATTTTTCAGCCTCGCGCTCCTCCCGTTTGTATTAAAATTCGGTTATTCGCTTAAAATATTAAAGAAGCGTCGATATCCGTACGGTTTTAATCGCTATTGATAATTTTTGTTTTTTCTTTCGTCTTTTTCGTTTAATTATAATCGTCTCCGAAAATGCGCGCGTAACTGAATTCTCAAAGCAGAAATTAATGGGGCGTACTTTATTTTACTGCGTCAGAATTATCAAAGATTATATATTATTTAAAAAATTTTCATATTTATTTTTTTCTAACTAAACTCTTAACTGAAACATGAATTTATTTATTATTACGAGAGTTGGAGGAATTATACCATACACTTTCGCCTGCTTATGTATACACACACCCGCGCGCGCGCGCGCACACACAGTCATATATATCCGCTCGAACAAAACTAATTATTCAAAATATTATGATTTACAAATCGCAGACGCTTCTCATATGTTGCTAAATTACGTGATCAATTACAAAAATTAATAACGATCCGCGCACTACACCTGACGTACGAGGATTCCTTAGAGAAAAAAAAACTGCAACGTACAATAAAATTTATACAATTATGTACAGAGACGTGCGTTCTTGTGCACATAAAACACTACTACATCGATTATGTAACGACATATATACCTAAATATATGTGTGTGTGTGTGCGTGCGTGTGTGTGTATATATAAGCACCAAATTTATTTCAATGCATCTACAAATTGGCCTCCGTTGACGCGCTCGAAGGATATAACCAAAACCCTAATTTATCCTCCGATCGGTGAAACACGCGCACGTCCACGGACACAAACACTCTGCATACTGAACGCGCGACTATGTATACGCACGCGAATAATACACATTCTATGAAAAATCCCGGTTGCGAGCGATTTGCCGGGGACGAAGGTGCGACCACCAGTAGGCCCAACTCACCGATGTACGTGTCAGCGAAGCCCCGCGGTCTCTGCTCCCCGCGCGCGCGAAACCGGCCGCCGACAGATCGGCGAGCCAAGCGACGACTGACGCGGACTGATCCGTCGCCCGTCTCCCGAGCCGCGCGTCGAGACGCGATGTAATTAGTATATGTGCGTATATGTATATGTATATATATATATATATATGTGTATATGTATGTACGTATATATATACACATACACGCATGACGCTCGATCGCCGATTACATTTGAAAATCGCGGAGGCGCGCGTCGGATTCGCGATGCGACGCCCGCGCGCATTCCCAGCTCCGAGTTTTTTTTTTCTATCTCCATAATACGTATATATTATACACACACATCGCGCGCTGTAATAATGAATGATAATGCGGGGAAAACGTCGCGTCGTCCGTTACGATTTATAATGTTGTATATCCCCGGGGAAACCTGGGGTTCCATCCGATGGGTCTTTATATATATATATATATATATATATATATATATATATATATATATATATGGCGTGTGTGTACCTCGTGTGATCCACATACCACACGCAGAAATCGGTATGTATTACATATACTTCACGAGAAAGACGTATATATACAAATGTATATAAATATATACATTTATACAGTCATATATATATATATATATATATATATATATATATATATATATATGTATATACACATATGCATATAAATAGAATATATACGTACGCTGTGCGTGTATTGAACGGCAGCTTGAGCCTGGATCCGTGCAATCGGCGGGCGACGGGACTGGTATAACAATGAGCACGCGCTCGCGCGCGGTCCCGCGAGGGTGTTGCGGCGCCGATCTTGTCGAAGGAAGCGCGCTTTCGGCGCTCGTATATCCCACCTGTGTCTATATATATATATATATATATATATATATATATATATTAGTATATATTATATTCCCCACACGCACCTCTCGATCATGCGAACTCCAAAACACGAATGCGGCGTGACCCGTGAGCGCGAGCTACATTCGTACCTTAGTTTTCCTATGTATATATATAATTAATAAGTACGGCTCTTATATATACGCACCCGAGAGTATTTGTATATATAAAAACGGGCGACTGATGCGTGCGTACTCGTGCTTTACTTTAAGCTATACGCGTACATTGTTCGTGTATACACCTGCGCGCGCGCGCGCGTGCGTACGTACGTGTACCGTACCGAAGACTCATCGTGTGCATGGCCGAGACGTCGTCGAGAAATCGACGACGACTTGGAAAGTATACTGCGCGTGTCCGAGGTTCGCCTTAGCCATCGCGCCTGTGATCCAAGGCTGTCGAAAGTTTCGGTCCCGGGTGCGCATCGGTGCGTATTGATATATTATATATTGATATTTGATCGCGTTTCAGCGCGCGCGAGAGCGACGCGGCGTCTTTTATCGAAAGGGGACAGTCCGAGAGTCGGGAGGGAATCTTTCGTGCGTGGACCCGCTTTGTGGGAAAAAATTGCCCGGGATCGAGGAAGATGGGAACGAACGAGTATTCTCGATTACTAATTACATATGAGAGGCGCTTCAATGTAAATTATTATATTCTATCTATGGTACTATCGGAGTACGTTCTGTTTTGTTTATATTCGCAGTCTCGTTGTAATGTAGTTCAAAGTGTATTAAATTTTGGTACCATATAAATATAAGCGTTATACATTTGAAAATAAACTATATACCTATAACAACGTAGACTGTACATGTATTCTGTTTTACAATTTTCTATAACACTTAGAATTCTTATCTGTGCAGCTGACAAAATAATATAAAAAGACATACGAAATTAGCATATATGTAATATATATATATGTTACTTTGTTCGTGTAAATATTTTTTTCATATTCCATGTAGTCGAGACAACGTTTGAAGCGTTGATTTTCATAGCCTCGCAACGAGTGATTTCGTTATAATGTGCATAATAAATTACTGGTTCGGCAAGTGAAAATAAACATTGGCACAATTATCAGATTATCGCGATGATAAAATGTATGCTTAAAAAATGAAAGTAAGTTCTATTCCTGACTGTAATTATAATTAAATGGTAAAAAGTTCATAATAAGCTTATAATATGTCATTTATGATAAGGAACGGGCAAGCTCGTGGAATATATCTATACAGCTCTGTAACTGAATAATTAAATTATAGTTTCTGAAGGTGCATCGGGACAACTCGTTTCGGAATGTCCTTTACACGAAAAACTTCAAATTAAACTGTATAGAGTCTTTTGAAACTTAAAGTGCAAATTTGAAAATGTGGTATACATATACAATATATAATTATTAATTAAAAAAAAAAAAAAAAAAAAAAAAAAAAAAAAAAAAAAAAAAAAAACGAAAAAACAGAAAAAAAAATTATTGATTCGCAAGAAAGTACATCCGAAGATAAAACACACTATATCGGCGTGTTAAAACGCGTACTCGAACTATTGTAAGTGAGCCTCTGTATTATTGACGTAATCAAACAGAGATTTGCCGAGATAATCGGATTGATTTACTATAGGCGCCGGTTGCCGTTTTTTCTTTTTAACAAAATACATCAGATATAATGTATGCGCGTTTATTTTTTACGAATAGATTTTTCAAAAATACTTAAAACTCTAAAGATTTGCATATTTTGCATTTTTATCTTTTGTGCGAAAGACGTATATGTTAATGTTCAATAACATAATTTTGACATACATTTATTTCTCTGTAGCCCTCTTTTTTTTTAAAATAGTTTTGATACTTTTGATCCGGTTGATTTTACGCCCGGCATTGATAAAAAAACTATCTAGAAGATATATATATATATATATATATATATATATATATATATATATATATATATATTTCTATATATATGAAAGTATGTATATAGTATAAAAACCGCCCGTTAAAAAATATTTTTAAAAGCATAAAATTCTGTAATGGTGTTTACACAGGCATGCGTGCCGTATTTTTACAATGCAACAACAGTTTTATGTCACCTTAAAAACTTTGTACGCACTTACTCATGTATTTGATAATAAAAACAGGTTATAGTTATATATATAAATAATTGTCTATATACTTTGAAATATTGCATCTTTGGTTTATAAAGTAATTATAAAAATAAAAATGAGTATAAACTAATTAAATTTATGTGCAAGTATAACGTAAAATATAGATAATACGTGCAAAATTGGAAAAAAGCAAAATTGGTTTTATGATTATTTCTACAATATATATAATATTCTCTATTGCTATACATATATACAAGAAATATTAATTTCGGAGCAATCTCGATAGTTGAGAAATTATGATTTTCCGAAATAACGATTCACGTCGATATATAATGGCCTATGCTTTGCTTAAATTCGAATGAGAAGTATATATATGCATATATATATATATATATATATATATATATATATATATATATATATATATATAGAATACTCAAAACTAATTAAGGCAGCGGATAATGATGGCAGAGCTCAACAGTGAATAAGCGCATCGCGCATCGATCTAATCTCATCTTTTAAGTTGCAATATAAATGTATAAAAGAAGTTTGGCTAAATATTATCCGTAAGTTTGCAGATTTCAAGTTTTTTTTTTTTTATTTAGTCACATAAATATGTGTATATTTAGCAAAATAAACATAGTCGAATAGGCTCCAGCGTAATTTTCATGCTGATCGGTTAATTACGTATATTATACTAATTGTATATAATTTTCTTGCCGGTATATGCAATCTCTGCCTGTACGGTAAGCACATTATTTACGGAATTTGAGGAAATCCACTGTGACTAGATTCGATAGAGCGGCTCGGTGTGAAATGGCCTTATACACAATTTGAAAATTATTTTGGAACATTCGAAACGAACATCGAAAGCATATAATTAACGTTAAAAAAAAAAAACAAATAGCATTACGCGGTATTGCACGTGCTCGACATCTGCCAACTAATGCCCACTTAATTTCTATAATGATAACTAATATATAGACCACTTATACGGCCGTGCGTATATTATTATCGAGCATGAAATCGCCGATACCTCAATGAGATATCGTAAAGCCAATGTACCAGTTAATGGCACTTTTATTGCCTTTTGGAATTTTATAAAATTTCAAGCGACAATCTTTCCCTATTATGAATTATATACCACTTGCGACTGTGACAAATATTATACCAATATCATGTGTAATTTAGCATTAAGGGAAAAAAAAATTCGATGGGAAAAAGCGATATTTATTACTGTATATTTGTATACGACAAATACGAGCATAAAATTAATTTTTATAAATTTATATGTGTGTGTGTGTGTGTGTGTGTGTGTGTGTGTGTGTGAGTGTGTGTAATTACAGATTGATATACATTCAATCAATTCCAAAATAAATATATCTCTCGCAAAATTATCGTGCACTTTATAATTATATCACTACTATATTTTTTCATTTTTGAACAACTAGATAATACTGGAATACGAGAATTAGATGGAAAGAGAGAAGGATCGTAATCACGATTGCAGATACGAAAATAGCAAGTAGTTTTCGACACATTATATATATATGCAGAAACTCTTGAAGTATTAGATTTGCATTCGTTGCTTCATCACTTTTCTTATAGCCGTCTCTTGCGAAATATCAAACGGATAAGTAGCTTTGAATATGTACGCGAGACCGAGAGAAACCGGCGCCTGCCGGTTAGGAAGATGTTTATACGTGACTTATATTTGTATATATGCTTAAAACATTTTCATACATAATGTGTTATAAAGATCGAGCGTTATAGACTGCAACTGTCGTTCCTGCGATGATATGAGCACTGATAAAGTTTTCATGAAATGGAAATAGGGACGAGCATACGGCAAATAAAAACTAATTATGCATGATCCGTATCACACTAAGAAATGACGGATACTATATACTATATATATATATATATATATATATATATATATATATATATATATATATATATGGAGAGAGAGAGGGAGAGAGAGAGAGAGAGAGAGAGAGAGAGAGAGAGAGAGAGAGAGAGAGAGAGAGAGTGAAAGAGAGTGAGAGAGGGGGAGAGAATTGAATGATATTTTGCAAATAATCCGCGCACAATTCGATAGCGCATATATATCGCTATGTCTACACACCACTTCGTTTTTTTAGGTTCTATGCTTGGTTGGGAAATTTCAGGTTAAATTTACTTGACCTCCCGAGATTGCGCTTATACTCGCCGTTGTTGATCGCAATAATGGATATGCTTAACATAGTAACTTAATTGTAAAAATTTTGATTGAAAAATCAATGATCATATGCTATAATTAAAATCATTTAAAAAAGAAAAGAAGAAATAGAGGATAGGAAAAATCTCTTTGGCTTATTCATAATGCTATTAGAATAACATATAGGCGTGCAATTTAAGTCATTAACATCGTGAAGAAAATTCAATATAAATTATGTGTACCATTTGAAAGACTGTATCTTTCAAAGTACATTATAATAATTTTCTACAAAGTAATGATTCGAGAAACCCTGAATAGATAATTATAATAATAAGATATTTGCGTATATTGACCAACCTTTATTAAAATTAGCGAATTCTCTTCGATCTAATATGATCGTTTAACTGACTTTCTAAAAATTAATTTCAAAATGATCCTGTGAGGCCTCTTCATTCAACGTAAAAAACGAAAAATCGAAGCGAACATGAAACTTCTTGGATAATATTAGAGGACTGTCGTCGAGCACTACTGTACTCTAGCAGGGTTCCTACGGATACTAAACTTGTTTTTCCAGTATTACAATATTTTTTTTCAAAATTATTGTTCGAATTTTCATACTTGCGATCGGGGGAGCCTCTTTATGTTTCTTTCTTGTCTGATTACACAGCTGGAAAATAAGAAAGAGATGCAGATGATAGAGGGAGATATGCACAGTGAAAGAATGTAAGAGCGAGAAAGTACGAGTGGGCAAGATAATAAGTAAATAGAAAAATAAGAGTCATAGTATTTTTTAAAATTCTGATAAGCTTGATCAATGTAATATATATATATATATATATATATATATATATATATATATATATATATTATTTACCACCTTCTTTATTAAATCCCCCCCGTGTCCCACAATTATCGATTCCCCCCATATAGATTTTAACTAGACCGGTCAAAATGGAACTGAGAATATTGGAAGAAAAAAAAAAAATATATATATATATATATTATACATGTATACAGACTGAACAGCAACGATTTGTAAGAGATACGCTCTTCTCTTATACAAACGTATAAATTCGAGAGAATTCGAATGAAAGACGTATGATTTTGTGACAGTTTTCCTGAAGATATCCCAAAAACAATAATTGCAAAGAGAAATAAATAAATAAGTTAAAGTAAAACAAGAATTTTGTCGATCAATAATTTTCTAACTTTATATAGAAGAGTTAGAATACTTTCGGTTTCGATCATCTTCGCTCCCAAATAACAATAAATACTGTTCAGTCCAAATATATTTAATTGTTATGGGATTAGAATAAGAATGACAATACATAAAAAAAGAACAAAATAGTTCGATTCATTTCATCAACGCAATTATTATACTTTTTATACATTAGGATACATGAGGCAGCTTCCGAGGAATTTCTTTATGACCGAATGTCATTATCCACATACACGTTGCGCAAAGAACATATATAGATCTAAATTTCTAATTAACAGAATCAGTAAATAGATAATCCGAGTCATAGCAGAAAAAAAATTTGCGCATTTCATGAACGCGTACCTTCGATGAATATTTGAATCGTCGAATTCAGCTAATACAACCGAGTGTTCGCTGGAGGTTTTCTTGCACACAACTAAATAGTAAGCTGCAACGATAAAATATTGTAATCTACTTGAATCCTATTTGCTTATATATATATATATATATATATATATATATATATATATATATATATATAAGCTTTCAAAATCAATTTTTTGTTTCATCTGTAAAATTCAGTACAACACTGATTTATTAAACATTCATTTATTAAATTAATTTTATTATACATTCAATTATGAAGCTGTACGACAGTAAGAAGAGTCGTAAAATATAAGCGGTTATAGATAAACACTTTACATTTAAGCTTTTAGTATATGCGTAAATTACTTGTTACTAACTATGCTAATATATAGTATTTATATTAGATACATCATAATCACAATAAATTGTGATAGCTTTAATTTTTTTAAATTAGCATATTTAATTTCTTATTTGATATTAAAATTGATTTTGTCTATAAGAGTTGGAAAAAAATTTATTCGAATGGAATAAAATTTATATTGGCATGAATTTATATTTACATATATCAGAAGACTAAATATGTTATTTTACTCATGTTATGCAACAAAAGTTTTTTTATAAAGATACTTTTAATCACCTTTTATACTTTTAAAATTATATACATAGAAATAATTTTCTTCAGAAAAACTAGAGTTCTATGGAATTTCATCATAAACTTTTATCTTTTTCTCTGCAACTGTACATAAATTACTATATTAAATAAGTGTTAACAATGAAAATAATTACTTCGATATTGCTAATAACAAGATTATAATTTATTTATACGTATTAAATGCAACAAAATAATATCCATTCGGTCCAGGTCCCGTAAAAACAATTAATAATTGATATATACTATAAAAATTTGTAAATACGATTCACTATGTTATACTTGTAGAGATAATATAAGAAATACCTGAAATTTCTTTGCCGATACCCAACATTTTTATTGCGCCGAAGAAAAATTCTTATCCTGCATTAATAATACGGTTAAATGAAAGAAGTCAACAGACCTTTTAACATGCTTATACGTATAATGAGATATAATAGTGCAATAATCGTCCTCCGTTATTCACGGCGAATGAAATATATAATTGTTTATGTATTTCCCTCTTTAAAAGTTGCATTTGTTTGTCGAGAGAAGTATTAGATATATTTATTACGAATTTAATTCCGACGTTCATATATGCTAAATGATATATTTCAATCGTAAATCTACATTATTATTATTTGTTTCTTCTGCACAACAATGTCTTATTAAACACTATAGCGCGGTGTAATTTTATATACATATACAATCGATTCAAGGCTGGAATGTCGAACGCCTTAGGTTGCAAATTACTAAATAATTATTAATTAAACTCGATAAACGTGATAAGAATAAGTACACGTTATTAATATAACTGAATTTAATCAAGTCGGCTTAATCTGTAATATTCATTTTCGGATAATTTTCAGTTACACGAGCATTGCAAAGCTCGTATCAAAGATCATGGTACACGCCATAAAGAACTTTCATCGTCTGATTTATACAGCAAAGAAATACGCCAAGAACAAAAGTTTCAAAATGTAAGATTGTTAATTAATTGCTTATCTGCTAAATCAATTAACTTATTCTAAATTTTCATGTCAATGATTCGCGTAATTATAACTCTTAACTTTCTATATACTTAAACTTCGCAACAATATGTCCAGCACCTTCAAATATTAAAATTCTAATTATCGTAACTATCGCATGTATAAGGAGGCGAACTTAGTTTCCGATCTTCGCGTTTAGATGGCGTCATAATTAGTACGAAGAGTCCGATGTGTCGGATCTCGTACTTAATTTTTAGTTTTCGCATTTACCAATAAAATTCAGTTAACAGGCGTCATCATTTGCTTAAACATTATAATTTTTTGATCAGTGAAAAATGAATCGTGTTAAATCGTTTTTTGGACGTCTTTTTGCACTATTTTGATTTGAAAAAAAGTGTAGCGGAAATTTATCGATTGCTTCAAGAATGTTATGGCGAACAAGCTCAGTCACTTAGAACATGTAAAGATTAACTTCAGAGGTTTAGAAGTGGAGATAATAATGTTAATGACAAAGAACGTTCTGGACAACCGAAAAAGGTTGAAAAAAGTGAATTGCAAGCATTTTTTAAAAAAAACTCAGCTCAAACGCGGAAAGAACTCGCTAATAAGTTAGGAGTCAGTGACAGAGCAGTTGGCAAACTTTACATGCGATGGAAAAGATTCATAAAGAAGGAAAGTGGATGCCACACGATTTGACGGAAAGTACCATTATGAATCGATACAACATCACACTGTCTTTGCATGCAAGGCAAAAAGAATAGTTTTCGGTGGCGTATTGTGACTGGTGATGAAACGTCGATCTACTATAACAATCCCAAGCGCAAAAAGTCATGGGTGGACCCAGGCCAACCGTCCACATCGACACCAAAACGGAACATCCACGGCCAAAAGGTATTGCTGTGCATTTTGTGGGACAAACAGGGTGTGCTGTACTACGAGCTGCTAAAACCGAATGAAACCGTTATGACCGAGGTACACAAACGTCTACTGAATGATTTGCAACAGAAATTGATCGAAAATAGATCAGAAATGCTGAGCAAACGGCGCAAAGTCATTCATTTGTATGACAACGCTCGGTGACATGTTGCAAAAGTCGTCAAAAACACCCTGTTGGAGCTCGAATGGGAAAAGTTTCCGAACCCAGCGCAATCGCAAGACATAGCCCCTTCTGATTACCACCTATTCATATCGGTGCAGCACGACCTTGTTGATACGCACTTCCGACATGTTCAAGAAGTGCGAGAATTTGTGGATGATTGAACCGCCTCGTAACCGCCATCGTTCTTTCTCCACGGTATCGCCATATTGACAGGAAAATGGGAAAAATAGTAGAAAATGACGGCAAATATTTTAATTAAGCTAACGTGCATTCATATTCCATTATAAATGCCCTTTTCCGTAGAGAAAGATCGTAAACTAAGTTCGTCTTCTAATGTTTAATGAACGCATGTTGCAGTATCATACTATTTTTTAACTTTTTGTCTCTATTTTTTTGTTTTACAAAGTTAATGATTATTTAGAACATTAGTAGTTAATTATTATTTGTAGGGCCTTTTCTTAATGATTTATACTACTGTAGGTCTTTTCAAAGAATTCAACAAAAATGTACACCAAAAAAGTATATATCTGTATATAAATAATCAAAATTTTTAAATTCTATCGCAATATCTCTCATCAGAAATATGGCCCCTGTATAATTCTGTATATATAGGAAGAGGCATCCGTCATCTATATTGATAGTCGATAGAATGTTGCGCGCCGACAGATTCACGCAGAATTGTATCTACAGTAACGAGTGCTTTAAGGAGATAGCTCGAAAGGCCCGCGTAGTCTATATCTAGCGTAAGATCAATAAAACCTAAATATGGACGCGAATATTGCTACTGGCATGTGTTTAATATATCGGGCAGGATGATTCCGATCGGTCGCTTTTGCATAAAAATTTATATACTTTTGGCGCCGTATTCGAGGAAAGAAAAAGTTCTAATGAACCTATACGTATACGCAGTCTCTTAATTATTCTCAATTGTCATAAATACGGTTGAAAGTTAGACGCATTAACAGGATAATTGGTCTGTCTATAATTAACGTGCTTAAAATTAGCAAAACTATTCAATTGACATTGGTTCATTAGAAGTTGTTTGTTTGAAATGTCATTCTTTCTTGGAATCCTGCTCCAAATGATACGCGTATATCATTAAAAAATAATAAAGTAAAAAAATAAAAAATAAACAAATCACCAAAATTCTCAATTTATCCAGTTTAATTACTATTTGTAAATAAAATTCTTACTTTGCTATTCATTTGATACAATAATAAAACTGGTATTTAATATATTTCAAAAAACACTCCAAAATTTTTGTAAAAATATATTTCATAATCATACATTATATAAAATCATTATGTTCGATACTATATAAGAACATTCGGTCAAACTTTTTAAAGTCAATTGATAATTTTTATTTTTACTTAATTATTTTTTTATTTGTTTTATATTTATATTCCAAATTTTTATTTTTCTTAAATATATATAACAAATTCGTTGTATTTATCTCGAGTAATTCAATTTTTCAGATACTAATGTTATTGCAACTAATAAAAGCTGTTTTATTAGATATACTTAAAAAGAAAATATGTATTTATTTTTGTTGAAAGTCTATACCAATCCATTTAAAACGCTGCCATGGAAATTCAAATTGAACTTCCATTTCTAAAGTATTGCGCGAGTACAATTTATTCAAAATGATTCAGTATTAGTTATATTTTGCATATATATATATAGTACAACAATTATTTCCAGTAGGTGCTCCATTTTCATTTAATTCGTTTTATATAGAATTTGATCATATAGTTAGTAATCATATATAATTAGTAAAATTTTGACAATTTTCATTCTGAGGACAGAAAGTTGTATAATAAATATATCAAAATAAAATTCTAATTAGCATAAGAAGCTTTTTCGAGAATTTCAAAGATTTATAAGAATAAAAATAATATAGAGCGATTTGCAGATCGTATTTTACAAAAATAATTGTAAAATATTTTATATATAAAATATATAAAAATAAAATATATTATAATAAAATATTAATAATAAAATATTATATAATAATAAAATATTATAAAAACGGTATAAATTAATTTATAAATAATTATATTATAATAATATGTAGAAGTATTAATATGCATTCAAATTTGACT